>JAJIBD010024157.1:0-60778 GCA_021461705.1 Cryptotis parvus
TTTGCATTCCATGTTAGGAAGTGGTTTGGAGAAAAAAAAACAACAAAGTGAAGTTGTTTTTAATTACTTTATTATATTGTTTCTATAATTATATGGTATTATATTGTTTCCCTATAATTTTATGAAAATGTCCATGAAGAACCATCTTGAAAATGGAGCTATCATGAATCAAAAAAGACTTTTTTAAAGTGAACTCACAGGGGCAGGAGCGATAGCCCAGCAGATAAGGAATTTGCCTTTGCACGCGGCAGACCCATGCGGGCCCAGGTTCGATCCCCAGCTTCCCATATGGTTCCCCGAGCACCGCCAGGAGTAATTCCTGAGTGCAGAACCAGGAGAAACTCCTGAGCATTGCCGGGTGTTACCCAAAACACAAAAAAAATAATAAAAAAAATAAAAAGTGTACTCACAGAAAAACAGAAAAACAGGATGTTTATTAACAATACAACACTATTAAAGACAGAAACATGGAAGATCTTGAACAACAGCACAGGGTAATTGACCCGGCATAGAGTCAACCTGCATTTTATACCTGGTACTGCCTACAGTCTTTCTGAGCACAGCCAGAGTGATCATTGGGTGCAAGAGTAAGCTTTTAGGACCCCAACATAAAGCAAATAAAACAAATCTAAAAAAGAAACATTTATTTAAGAAGAACTCTAATCAAAAACACTAATTCTAAAACGCATTTATACCCCTTTGTTTATAATGACATTACAAAGACATAGTAGCAGCCAAAGTGTCCATTAAACAGATTAAAAAACACATAGCCGGTGCGTGATCCCTGCGTCTCCCTGGACCCAAACTGCCCCAGGGAAGAGCGGAAACTCCATCAACGGGAACCAAGGCTAACTGCCTTGGTTTCACTGCGGAACCTTGGGCCCTGCTCTTCCGTAATCATCCCAAAACTCAAAACCACGCGGGCGCTCTAGCGTCCGTGCGAACTCTTTACTACCTATCTTGCATGAGGTACCACTGAACCTTGGTCCCTACATCCCTTGCTACCCACCCAAACTCCGCAAACAGACCAGACACCTACTAACTGTACTATCCTGTCATCCAAGACCCCACATTTGCAACCTACAATAGTCCAAAATGGTAAAGCAATGCAAAGTTCCATCCAGCTCTGTGAGTGAAGTCACTAGTCCAGATGAGCCAAGCAATACCAAGGAGTTATATAACCTCTCTGATAAGGAATTTCGGAAAGAAATGTTAAGGAGTCATAAGGAATTCAAAGAAGCAAATGGAATGCAAACTCAATAAAATACAAGAGGACATGATAGAAGAAGTGAGGAAAATGCAAATGGAAATGACATATATTAAAAATGAGGTAAATGAAATGAAAAACACAGTGGAAAGCCAGCATAGCAGAATAATAGCTACTGAAGAAAGAATTAGTGACTCGAAGACGGCGCTCCAAAGATTCTCTACACAACACCAGAAGATAGAAAAAAAGACTCACAATTACCGAACAGACAACAAGAGATAATCGGGATGAAGCCAGAAGAAACAGCATACGGATCATTGGGGTCCCAGAAGGGCAAGAAGAAAACCCTGATGAAGAAGAAACTGTCAAAGCCATCATCGTTGAGAAGTTCCCGGAACTAAAGAACACTTGCCTCAAGATCCAGGAGGCCCGTAGGATACCTGCTAAAAGAAACCCCAACAAGAATACTCCAAGACACATCTTAATTAAAATGACAAAAACTATAGATAGAGATAGAATACTGAAAGCAGCAAGATCAAAGAAGGAAATCACATACAAAGGAACATCTCTAAGATTTACAGCAGACTTCTCTGAAGAAACACTCCGAGCAAGAAAACAATGATGGGATATTGTGAAAAGGCTGAATGAACTGCAGGCCTCACCAAGAATTCTTTACCCAGCCAGACTCACATTCAGATATGAAGGAAAGATACACAACTTCATGGATAAGCAACAACTCAGGAACTTCATGGACTCAAAACCAACCTTAAAAGAAGGACTGAAGGGTCTACTGTAATACGACCAAACCCATAAGCACAACAAGCTCAAACAGAAAGATGGCACAAAATCCGATGACAATAATCTCTCTCAATGTCAATGGTCTAAATGCACCAATTAAGAGACACAGAGTAACAAAGTGGATTAAAAAATTGAACCCAACATTCTGCTGTCTACAAGAAACACATCTGAATAATCAGAACAAACACAGACTCAAAGTCAAAGGTTGGAAGACCATTCTCCATGCAAACAATTCCTCCAAAAAAGGCTGGTGTGGCCATATTAGTATCAGATAATATAGACTTCAGGCTGAAAAAGGTTAGAAGGGACAACGAAGGCCATTTCTTATTACTTAAAGGGTATGTACACCAGGAAGAAATTACACTACTAAACATATATGCACCCAATGAGGGGCCAGCAAAATACATAAAACAACTGCTAAGAGACCTCAAAGAAGACATTAACAGCAGCACAATAATAGTTGGAGACTTCAACACTGCTCTATCAACGATGGATAGATCAACAAGACTGAAACTCACCAAGGAAATATTGGCCCTGAAGGAAGAAATGGAAGAAAGAGAGCTAGTAGATATATACAGGGCTTTTCATGCCAAAAAAGCTGAATACACATTTTTCTCTAGTGCACATGGAACATTCTCCAAGATAGACCACATGCTAAGCCACAAAGCATACCTCAATAAAATAAAAAGATAGAAATTGTGTCAGCTATCTTTTCAGACCATGATGCACTGAAAATGGAAGTTAACCGTACACAGAAACAGGGAGTCAAACCAAACACCTGGAAACTGAACAGCTCACTCCTGAACAACAAATGGGTCATAGAAGAAATCAAACAGGAAATCCAAAGATTTCTGGAAACAAATGAAAATGAAGACACTAACTATAAGAACTTGTGGGACACGGCAAAAGCCGTGTTAAGAGGGAAATTTATAGCTCTGCAAGCATTCATCAGGAAACAAGAAAGGGCCCACATAAATAACCTGACTACACAGCTGAAGACATTAGAGAAAGACCAACAAAAGGAGCCCAACCCAGGCAGAAAAAAGGAAATAATAAAACTTAGAGAGGAAATCAATGAGTTGGAAACCAAAAAAAACAATCCAAAAGATTAATGAAACCAAGAGCTGGTTTTTTGAAAAAATAAACAAGATTGACAAACCATTGGCAAGACTTGTAAGGACAGGGAAAGAGAGAACCCAAATAAACAGAATCAGAAATAAAAAGGGTGACATCACAACAGAAACCACAGAAATCCAAAAGATCATCAGAGATTACTTTGAGAGCCTGTATGCCGTGAAACATGAGAATCTAGAAGAAATGGATCAATTCCTGAAGTCCTATAACCTCCCACGGCTGAAACAAGAAGACCTCCAATACCTGAATAAGCCTATCACCATTGAGGAAATAGAAACAGTAATTAAAAGACTTCCCAAACACAAAAGCCCAGGTCCAGACGGATTCCCTAGTGAACTCTACCAAACCTTTAAGGAGGACCTACTGCCAGTCCTGTTCAAGCTCTTCCAGGAAATAGAAGAAACAGAAACACTCCCAAACAGCTTCTATGAGGCACATATCACCCTGATACCCAAAGCAGGGAGAGACAACACAAAGAAAGAAAACTACAGACCAATATCCCTGATGAACACGGATGCTAAGATCTTCAACAAAATACTAGCCAACAGAATCCAAAGACTCATCAAGAAGATTATACATCATGACCAAGTAGGATTCATCCCGGGTATGCAAGGATGGTTCAACATTCGCAAGTCAATCAACATAATACATCATATCAATAAGAGAAAAAATAAAAACCATATGATCCTATCAATAGACGCAGAGAAAGCATTTGACAAGATCCAGCACCCGCTCATGATTAAAACCCTCCAGAAAATGGGAATTGAAGGGACTTTCCTCAAGATAGTTACAGCCATCTACCAAAAGCCCACAGCGAGCATCATTCTCAATGGGGAAAAGTTGAAAACCTTCCCCCTGAGATCAGGGACAAGACAAGGTTGCCCACTCTCACCTCTTTTATTCAATATAGTACTGGAAGTACTTGCGATAGCAATCAGAGAAGAAAAGGACATCAAGGGCATCCAGATAGGCAAGGAAGAAGTCAAGCTATCATTATTTGCAGATGACATGATATTATACCTAGAGAACCCTAAACTCTCTACCAAAAAACTCCTAGAAACAATAGATGCATATAGTAGAGTGGCAGGATACAAAATCAACACGCAAAAAGTCGGTGGCTTTCCTATATACAAATAACGAAAGAGAAGAAAGGGATATTAAGGAAACAATTCCATTCACAATTGTGCCACAGAAAATCAAATACCTAGGAATCAACTTACCCAAGTGTGTAAAGGACCTGTACAATGAAAACTACAAGACACTGCTCCAAGAGATAAAAGAGGACACAAGGAAATGGAAACACATTCCCTGCTCATGGATGGGGAGAATCAACATTGTCAAAATGATAATACTCCCTAGAGCTCTATACAGATTCAATGCAGTCCCTATGAGGATACCCATGACATTCTTCAAAGAAATTGACCAAACAATCCTGAAATTTGTATGGAACGATAAACCCCCAAGGATAGCTAAAGCAATCCTCGGAAAAAGAAGATGGGAGGCATCACCTTACCCAACTTCAAACTGTACTACAAGGCAGTAGTAATTAAAACAGCATGGTATTGGAATAAAAACAGACCCGTGGACATATGGAATAGAATTGAGTATCCTGACACCCAACCTCAAACACATGATCATTTAATCTTTGATAAAGGTGCAACAAGTCTAAAATGGAGTAAGGAAAGCCTCTTCAATAAGTGGTGTTGGGAAAACTGGACAGCGACATGTAAAAAAATGAATTTGGACCTGTGTCTAACACCATGCACAAAAATCAGATCAAAGTGGATTAAAGATCTCAATATCAGACTTGAATCCATAAAGTACATTGAAGAAAATATAGGAAAAACCCTCCACGACATTGAAGCTAAAGGCATCTTCAAAGATGAAACATCTCTAACAAAGCAACTAGAAGAAAAGATAAATATATGGGACTACATGAAACTAAAAAGCTTCTGCACCTCAAAAGAAACAGTGACTAAGATACAAAAAGCAGTCCACAGAATGGGAAAGAATATTCACCCAATACTCATCTGATAAGGGGTTAATATCCAGGATATATCAGGCACTGGTAGAACTTTACAAGAAGAAAACAAACAACCCCATCAAAAAATGGGGAGAAGAAATGAACAGAAACTTCAGCAAGGAAGAAATTCGAATGGCCAAAAAACATATGAAAAAATGCTCATCATCACTAATCATCAGAGAGATGCAAATCAAAACAACAATGAGATACCACTTTACACCACAGAGACTGGCACATATTCAAAAGAACAAGAACAACAAGTGCTGGCGTGGGTGTGGGGAAAAGGGGACACTCATCCATTGTTGGTGGGAATGCCGGCTGGTACAGCCTTTCTGGAAAACAATATGGACATTCCTCCAAAGACTAGAAATTGAACTCCCATTTGACCCAGCCATACCCACTCCTGGGAATCTACTCTGGGAAACCAAAAATACGCAGCGGAAACACCATCCCTACTTTTATGTTCATAGCAGCATTATTCACAATAGCCAGAATCTGGAAGCAACCCGAGTGCCCGAAAATAGATGACTGGATAAAAAGCTTTGGTACATCTACACAATGGAATACTATGCAGCTGTTAGGAAAAATGAAGTTATAAAATTTGCCTACAAATGGATGGACATGGAGAAGATTATGTTGAGCGAAATTAGCCAGAAGGAGAGAGACAGTTACAGAATGACTGCATTTATCTGCATAACATAAATATATAGGTACATATTATGATACCAATATCCAAGGTCAAGTGAAACATACATCAGGAGGTCCTGTCAAAGGTGGAAATTATCACAAACGTGTAGGTTTCAGAGGCTAGGTAAGACAGAAAATGGAACAGTGTGCTAACAATTGTGGAGGGTACTAATGCCAACCTAGAACTGAGCATTAAATAGAGGCAAAAGGATACACATGACAACCCTTTAATGTATGTTCTGTAATCCATAGTCTGGAGAGGAAGGAAAAGAGAAAGATAGAGAAATGGAAAGAAATAAAGAACCTGCCATGGAGGAGGGCTGGGGGGGAGGGGGAGGGAACCGGGACCGTTGGTGGTGGGAGATGGGCACTGGTGGCGGGATGGGTGCTGCTACACTGTATGACCAAACCCAAATATGAACTTTTTAATTGTATATCTTTGTAATTGTAAAAATAAAAAAATTAAAAAAAAAATTCAAAAAAAAAAACACATAGCCACCAATGAAAGTTTAAAAGATGTCTCTTTAGATGAAACCAGGCTTTTTTGGGGTAAAACAGTTATAAAACTGAGAGGTCTGTGCTGTGTGAGATACGTCACTAAGTGAAAGAAAGCAAATCCCTTGGTGATTTCAGACATATGTGGAATAGTTACAAATTTCTAATGCCGCTGAAACAAAAACAAAACAACAAGAAAAAGCAACAGCAAAACTCCTAAATCCACTGAAAGTTGTGGTGATTAGTGGAGGGGAAGTTGTTGTGTGGGTACTGACAGAGAGAATAGTCCTGTTGATGGTTAAATATCATAGCAGGTTTGACACCTTTTGGGGTGAATTCTATACATATAAAGGAGGGTGAAGCTGCAACCCTGAAATGACATAATATTGCAAACCGATGATAAGTCAATAAAATAACCAAAGAAGAAAAAATTCAAAGCACATTGTAGCTCACGAATGAGCAACTAGAAGCTTTTGTATGAGAATTCTGTAAAGTAAGATAAGTTTATGTTAGAAATTTGCTGCTGTTTTCAACAAAAAACTAGTTTTACTTTTGATATTTTTTTTCATTTTGATAACTTAGAACCTATTATAATAATGACCCGTGTATGAAACATATAAAAAGAAAATTAACTGAACCCCCTCTCCATTTCCAATCTCTGGTAATTTTTTTCCAATGCTCTTACTACATGTGGAATAAACCTATACTGAACAACTCCATGGAAAACACAATTAAAGCAACAACAGGAACTAGGATGAAATAAAAATTCTTTAAGTTTAAAGAACAAAAGTAAGTACATATAATTCCGTCTCATATATGAGACGGAATTTTATGTATTCAATTTTGTTCTTTATCTCAGATAATCACTTGATCACTTACTTCCCATAGATCATCAATTTACTCGAACCGGCACCAGTAACATCTCAATATGCCCTGTTACATGCGTGATAGCCAAAGGGCATCTTCCCTCTCCGGGAACATAAAAGAGCCTCAAACCATTCCATCACGTCATGGGAATGAGGTCTATAATTAATTAGTCTCTAATTAATTTAGTTAGTCTTCATCCTTTAATCCAGTTACTTTTTATTAAATGAAGACTATACCAGAGTCGGCAGCAATATTCCAGAGCATGGTGTATTTGCCTTGCCCGTGGCTATCCCGATTTGATCCTTGGAGGCTCAGGTGGTACCATGAGTCAAATGTGATCAATTGCTGAAAACAGAAGAAGGAATAACCTCTGAGTACCTCTGGGTGAGGCCCTAAAACAGACAACAATAATAATAGTAAAATAATTATACAAATGTAATAAAATATGTTTGGCAGCCTTGATTGTACATTTTTGAGTGTTTATGTTATTGTGTTTAATATTATAAGAACTGTCAAACATATGTGTTATTGAATATAAACATACTTAAAAGTACTGTCATTTTTCAAAGAAAATGTAAAAAAGTTTGCATTATTAAACATCAACCTATAAAGAAAGAGAGGCTTACTTCTAGACTGAGAAAATGTCATCCAGTAGAAAAACGCAGTACTCTTACTAGTAGAAAAGAACGTTACTTAAAGGTTATTATCTATTATTATTTTCAAAAAGTATACTCTCTAGATTTGAAAAAAAAATCTTGTTTTGCAGGTTGGGTCATCTGGTTATATGGTATCAAATATCATCAGGTTATATGGTAAAACCATATATCATCAGGTTATATGGTAAATGTTGTAAGCTTAACTAAGGAATTGGAATGGGTCAGAATTAAGTTAGGCAAGGAATAACGGTTGCCCCTCGAGGTGTTGCAGGTGTGGCTGAGGTGTCCACTGTGTCAGCAGACAGGAGACAGGCTTGTCTACACCCCCAGGGCTCTGGATGGTTGATGGACCCCGTGGACCCTGGATGGTTGATGATCTGACAGAGAAAAAGACTGGGTCCCCTGGGATGAACCCAGAGCCACGGCCAGAGCCTGGTAAGCTACCCGTGGTGTATTCAATATGTCAAAAACAGTATCAATAATGGACCTCATTCCCAATGAATGGAGATGTTACTGGAGCACGATCGAGCAAATCAGTGAACAAAAGGAAGACAAGTGATAAGTGAGAAATATTGGAGAAAGTAGAGTGTTTTGAAGCCCTATGACTTCAGATTCCAATTGAGAATGAGGCTTTTAGGGCTTACAAATAAAAAGGAGAAGAGGGAGGGAGTGACAGCCTCCCTCTCAGGAGGGTCCCAAAACCCAAGGCCCAAAGGACTCTTCAGGACTCCCAGTGCTTAACATTATTTGGGATGGGGGTAACCATGGCAGCAGGGGTGGGGGAGAGGTGCTAGCAGTGTCCCTGAGAGGCGTACTACCATTAAGGTCCCCAGTCTACATCCTGGGCCTACACCGTTCCCCTGACCTGTCAAAGGATAAAAAACTAAGACCAGAGATTCCTTAAGGTTACTTTTTAATCAATCTTCTGCTCTATTCACTTCGCATCTGGAACCTCTCTCCAGGGAGAGAGGTTCTAGGTCAGACTGTTTTCTTTGGGGTATATGTGTAGGCTCCTCTCTCAGGGCCTCTCTCTTCTGGATCTTTTCTCAGGGCATCACCGTTCAGGTCCTCTTTCAGGACCACTTTTCTTAGGTCCTTTCCATTCAGGGCTTTTCTGTCCAGGCATCTCTTTTCTCTTTGTTTCTCTAAGTCCCTAACCCTATTTCTGTGCTTCACCCTTTTTGTCCTGTTGCCTCTGTTTCTCTGTGTCCTTACCTCTATTTCTTTGTTACTCTGTTTGGTCCTGTTGCCCTGTAGCCCTGTTGCCCTCTGGCTTGGGGCCAGCCCCTTGGGCTCAGGCATGAGGCCGTGTAGCTCTGGTGCTCGCATCTGCTCTGGGTCTAGGCATCAGGAGCAGATTCTCCACCCTGGTGTTGGCTTCCGGACCAGGCACCAGGGGTCCCAGAACCATGTGCTGGACTTAAGTCCAGATACCAGGGTCACTGCTCTTCCCATCTGGACAGCCTGGATGCTCCCGTTTATAGTCTCAGTCCAGGTTCATGTCATGGCCTCAACAGTTTAACAGTCTTCCCAACTGGTTTAGGGGCGTGGTACTGGCCCTTTCAGTTCTCTAACAATAAGAATGACGCATAAGAAACTGAGGTTGACAGAAATAACCCAAATTATTAAAATGTAGAAGATGCCATGCTGTCTCACGTTCATTGATTTAAAGAAAGCCTTTGATTCTGTGGAGACTGAAGCATTCATCGAAGCACTAGCCAAACAGGGTGTTCAAACCCAATACATCAAGATCCTTCGTGAGCTGTATTACGCATTCACAACCAGGATCTCACCATTCTACAAAGAAGTGATCATTGATGTCAAAAGGGGTTCGACAGGGTGATACCATTTCACCAAAACTCTTTAGCGCCACCCTCGAGAACATCATGCAACAATTAGAATGGGAAGGAATGGGAGTGAAGATACCACCTCTGCTTCGCTGATGACATTGTTCTAATAACACCAAACATTAGCCAATTGGCACAAGTGTTGGCTGACTTCAACCAAGAATGTGGAAAGATAGGTCTACAGCTGAATCTAAAGAAAACTATGTTTATATAAAATGAACTAGTTCCAGAGGCCCCATTCACTCTCAATGGAACAGACATCTCTGAATGCAGCAGTTATGTGTACCTAGGTCGAGAAGTCAACATGATGAACGACCTAAAACCTGAGCTGCGCAGGAGGAAGAGAGCGGCATGGAATGCCTTCAAAGGCATCGAAGAAATAGCTAAAAGGACAAAGAACCTCCAGCTCCGGGCACATCTCTTCGACTCCACCGTTCTCCCTGCATTAACATACGCCTCAGAGACCTGGGCCCTACAAAGCAGGATGAGAATGCTATTCGGGTCTCCCAGAGAGGCATCAAAAGAGCTATGCTTGGAATATCACGTCTCACTCAAGTGAGTGAAGGAATCCGGAGTTCTGACCTCCGTCGCTATTCCAGAATCAGGGACGCTGTCTCGTTTGCCAAGGCATCGAAAATCAGATGGGCTGGACATGTAATGCGATTTGGAGACAACCGCTGGACTAGAGCCGTTACCGACTGGATCCCATGGGATGTCAAAAGATCACGTGGCCGCCCACCTACAAGATGGTCAGACTTCCTTGTTAAGACCCTGAAGGAACGGTTTGAGGCTCTTCATATTCCTGAATCAACCAGATGCCATTGGGCTACATTGGCATGTGATAGGGTCCAATGGAAATGTTACTGGCGCCGCTCGAGCAAATCGATGAATAATGGGATTCAAGTGAAGTGATCAAGTGATTAAAATGTATTTGAAAGCACCTTCTCAAAACAAATGTGTCATAATTATTTAGGGTAGAGACATACTAATATGTGTGGTGATTGAGAATTCAGCTCAGAAATAAGGGGAAAGTCAGATTCAGGCAAAATGTTGACAACTCATCAGGAAAATAATTATATTAAGTAGGGTTTGCTCAATGCAGGTTCAACCCATAATACTGTGCAGAATACTGGCAATCCATGGAAATTTTCTGAGTGTAAGGGAAAGGATAGGGGGGTCAATCTGGGTGAATATCAACCTCACTATAATCATGATAGCAGCTGACATATATGGTGATGTGGAAATCAGAGTGAGACTGTCCCAACCTCTTAGCTGGGTCTTCATGCAGTGTAGCATTTTGATATCTAAAAATCTCCATTTTTAGACTTATCTTTACACAATCTTGTATGTATTTCTAAGACTAGGGCATGGAAATCAAGAACATATTTTCATTGGCCACATTTTCTTAGCAAGAATGACAGTGATCTCAGCTTATGGAGGAATTCGGTACCTCAGTCCTAAGGTACTGAACCCCCTTGCACCCTTTGCCCCTACTCAAGTTTCACCTAATTGAAGAGGCTTTTCACCTTATGGGGCAAAGTAGTGCTTATATTACAAGAGTGTCTGAAAATTGTTCTTCGGATACTTTTTTCTATTTCTTTTTCAGATTTTGCTAATTCTTCTCTGTAGTTGGTGAATAGAATACATGTATCTAAGTTTCAGAGATTCTCAACACCTCAAAAATGAGTAGAAAAGAATAACAACTTTCTCATTCCCTGGGCTGTTTCTATAGGAAACCCGGGTGCGTAACAGATAGTAGATGATAACAAAGATGTGATCAATGTTTCCATGAATGATGACACAGCTATGACTTCCATAAACTGCATGTTGTATTCCTTTGAACAATATGGAGCTGGAGTGGGAGTAGGCCTCGTAGGAGGAAAATATAAACTATTGAACATGATATATTCCAATGAGGAACTGAAATGCAATAAGATATCATATTGGAAATGTACAGATGGAAGAAATAAACTAGGTGTTCCCTCCACGTGATGGCTTGAGCTTGGCTTGTAGCTACTCAGCTGGAATCCAGGTGTCACAAAACAGGAACAAGAACTAAGAAAGAAGGCACATAAGACTGAGGTGCTGGGGTCGGAGCCATAGCACAGTGGGTAGGGCATATTCGCCTTGCAAGCTGTGGACCTGGGTTCAATCCCTGGCATTCCATTTGGTCCCCCGAGCTCCACCAGCAGTAATTCCTGACAGAAAGGCCAGGAGTAACCCCTGAGCATTCCTGGGTGTGACCAAAAAAGCAAAGAAAATAAAAGACTGAGGGTGCTTCTTTGCTAAGTAGCAGAGTGCAGTTAGAGCAGATTAGCCCAGAGAGGAGAATTCCACAGAAGTCTGGATGCAGCATCAGATTTAAGTATGGCTGAGACATCTGGTTATTGTATTGTATATACCTTTCCCTGAATTTTGCCTATTGTTATCTTCAGCTGCATTGCTTCTTTGTTTTAATTTGTCCTCTGTATTTTCAATAATTTACTTCAATGCATACTACTTTCTGTTCTGGCCTTTCTGTATGCCAGAAGTAAGAAACATCTTGATGTTGAAGCAGACTGATTTGTAGCTTCAGACATAGGTCCTTAGAAGCATTTAGGCTTCAGTAAGATTGTAAAATATCTATGGGATGCTTATTGACTGTCTATCATTATATAGAAAAAGAGAGCATCATGTTGCTACCTTATAGAAAAGTGGATAATCTTTCTCTGAAAGGCATGTTTACTCAGATGATTTTCTTTAGTTTGCTTTCTGGAGAAGATTACAGTAATTCCTTGGTGAGGTTTTTCCACCATAGCCAGTATCCTGTATTGAAATAAATACTGGTGTTGCCTCTCCTAATAAACAGTTATGGAGTTTTATAGAACTTTCAGTTGATGGTACCATTGCTATCATATTCATTTTATTAAGAATCCTTTCGAATACATGTTGAGAGTTCACTCTATATCCCCATTTTCTCTTGAATTATACATGTGGAGAGGAAAAGCACAAGCTTTCATGATGTAAAAAGGACTTGTGAGATTAGAAGTTCAAAGAGGTAGTTGGAAGTAGGAAGTGAAAAGAAGTAAGGAGAAAAATCAATACTAGGGCGGAAAAGAGAAAGAATCAGGGCTAAGAACAACACTATCTTTCAAACTAGGAAGAAAAGAAGTACAATGTGGATTTAAAGAAGAAATGTTTTAGAGTTGCTAAGAATAAGACCAAGGGGAAAAAGTGATGAGAAAGCATCATTGCAAGTCTTTGGGAAACAACCAAGAAAACATACCAAGATATCTAGACTAAACATACAACTCCTGTGAATTGCTGCATTTATGCATACTTACACATATAGGCAGATGCCTACACATTTAGACACGTGTGAGGATGCACACACACTCACTACAGAGAAATGGGGTGAAAGAGTGACTTGCAGCTTTTAAATAGTACCTTTTATTTTTAATTTAATATTTTTATACCACTGTGAGATATACAATTACAAAGATATTCATATTTGGGTTATGGTCATATAGTGTCCCTGCACCCCTCCCTCCACCAATGCCCATTTCCCACCACCAATGTCCCCCCCATTCCCTCCCCCATCCCCTAGCCTGCCTCTATGGCAGGTTCTTTATCTCTTTCTCTTTCTCTATCTCTCTTGCTCTCTTCCTTCTCTTATACATCGTGGATTGCAATACATACTTAAATATTACTTTTAGCTGTTTTTTTATTTGCTTTCTTCTTATGGTCTGGGGTACACACTGTGATGTTCAGGGGTTGCTCTTGGCTCAGTAATTTCTCTGGATGGAATAAAACATGAGTTGTTGCCTCATTGAAAGAAAACACCCTATTTACTGTAATAATGCTCTGTCTCTTTACCAATGTTTTACTAAGATTCCTTTAATGAGTGAAAGGTAAATGTACTGTTTAATTTAAAGTCCACAGTAAACATTTTTGAGATACTGACAATGAAAGAAAATTATGCAACTTATAGGAGAATATAATAGTGAGCCATACACCTGCTTGCAACCAACCATTATTCCATAAACAGCAATAAAATATTGATATTTGTGAATTAATTAGAAAATCCATAACTTTAGTCACATTAGACTTACAGTTTGTGGGCAAAGATTATTCGTGATTTTTTTATGATTGCTGTACCAGACACTCTTGGATGTACTCCACACATGTAACAGTTTCAAATTAAAAAGAATAGAAAAACAATTGAATAGGACTGAGGGAATGGGGTACACAAATTAACAAATGAACTGATAAAGAGAACCAAATGAATAGATAAGGTTGGAACTGCAAGCTATGGTGCACAGAAGGCTTTATTTCTGGACCAAAAAGTCATAAAAGGGTGAAGTTGCAGGATTTACATGTGGCCAATTGTGGTTTGTTCTCTGACATCTAGTGGTTCCTGAGTTTCTCCAGGCTGATCTAGGTAATGTGCGGCAGGGCCCTAGAAGAAGCCATCATAATGTATTAGCATTGGGTCACTGGCCCCCCTGCTTGAGAATACTCTCCAGAGGAACCACAGATTTCCTGAACACTGCAGGGAGATGCTCCATTCCCAATGACAACAACAACAGCATAGATAAATAAAGTTTGTCTTTGTCTATTCACACATCAGCACTCCTTAGGTTTAAGGGAAACTTTTAACTAATAAGAATGAACGGAGTTGAAGTTGAGAGTGATACCAATGTAAGCCATCATTGTCATTAACTGTCAAGAATTTTGTTAGCGTAACTCTTTGGTAATGGGGTTACAAACTTGAAGCTGAAGACTAAAATTATTCTCTTAATTAAGGATATTTTAACAGCAACATTTAGGTTTTCAATTACCCTACTCCTAATCTTCTGAAACTATTTAAAGGATCAGATGTGGGGATTATCTCAATTCTGTTGGCATAGTTATCAATATCCATGAAATGCTTTCACAGCAAGGCTACATTTGTGTATGATTAAATATCTAAGGACTAGAACCTAGTTACATTGACAAGAAACTAATCAACTAATCATGTTATCTAAGCAAACATGTTCAACGTAGGAATAATAATCTTTCAGTAAAAATTTCTGAAGATTATGCCATTTCTTTAGATTCTAGGGAAGTAATGCTTCTGGCCTCTACCTTTCCTGGAATTAATTCCATTGGAGAAGAACTCCTAGCTTCATACAATGTTCCTCCTACTCTCACTGTCCACATGAGCCTTTCATTAAGAATATCTGAATCATATGAGTTATAGGCTCATCTCATTCACATATGACTGTTACTTAACTACATCTGAAATGAAGTTACATTCTGTGTTTTGAGTGGAGACATAAAGAACATGGGCATTATCAAAATAGGTACAATTTTATCACATTATACAGGATTTACAATAAGTTTATTATTAAAATTTAACATGACATGCTTCTTTATAAACAATATACTAGACACCTTCTATGTACTGTCCTTTCCTTTCCCCTTCACCTATCTCTCCATCTGGAAACATGCATGCTCTGGTACCAGTAGCTTTTGATAAATTTAAACCTTGGAATCACGGCAGAGCCTGGCAAGCTACCCGTGTCATATTTGATATGCCAGATACCAGTAACAATTATAGACCTCATTCCCATGACCTGATAGAATGGTTTGGGGCTCTGTATGTTCCTGGAGCAAGCAAGTGCCCTTGGGCTCTACTTGCATGAGACAGGTCGTATGGAGATGTTACTGGTGCCCGCTCGAGCAAATTGATGATGAAGGGAAGACAGTGATACAGTGATAGTTTGGAAGAAATAAGAGAGTGGATAGTGATTGGGGCGGTGAGCTCGGGGTGCTCTGCTTCTTATTCAGATGATCGTCGTCTAATCTTGCACAATGTTTTTGGTGTAAAATTTTTCCTAGTAGAAACAAGTAGAGATAAGACAGAAAGACAACTGAAAATAAGTATATCTTTCAAAAAGAAACCACAAAATCCTTTCAGATGAAGTTATATCATTTAAATAAAATTATAAAGTTAAGTCAGAGATGAGAAATTATTTTACTCATTACAATATTGTTGTGGATGTTTACTTGGTAACTATGGAGTTACTGAAATAGAAAGTAAGTTAGTGAAAAAGGTAGAAATAGAAGATGCTAAATCAAGAAGATTTCTAATATTTTTTATAAATATATGGGACTACATGAAACTGAAGAGCTTCTGCACCTCGAAAAGAAACAGTGACCAAGATAGAAAGACAGTCGACAGAATGGGAAAGAATATTCACCCAATACCCATCTGATAAGGGGTTAATATCCAGGATATATCAGGCACTGGTACATCTATATAAGAAAAAAAACAGCCAACCCCATTAGAAAATGGGGAGAGGAAATGAACAGAAACTTTGACAAGGAAGAAATCCGAATGGCCAAAAGGCATATGAAAAAATGCTCATCATCACTAATCATCAGAGAGATGCAAATCAAAACAACAATGAGATATCACCTCACACCACAGAGAATGGCCCATATCCAAAAGGGTAAAAGCAACAAGTGCTGGCGTGGATGTGGGAAAAAGGGGACTCTCATACACTGTTGGTGGGAATGTCGACTTGTACAACCTTTCTGGAAAACAATATGGACATTCCTCCAAAGACTAGAAATTGAGCTCCCCTTTGACCCAGCCATACCGCTCCTGGGAATATACCCTGGAAAGCCAAAAATGCACAGCAGAAACACAATCCGCACTTTTATTTTTCATAGCAGCACTGTTCACAATAGCCAAAACCTGGAAACAACCAGTATGCCCGAGAACTGATGACTGGATAAAGAAACTGTGGTACATCTACACAATGGAATACTATGCAGCTGTCAGAAAAAATGAAGTTATGAAATTTTGCTATAAATGGATGGATATGGAAAGAATCATGTTGAGTGAAATTAGTCAGAAGGAAGAGAGAGAGACATAGAATGACTGCATTTATTTGCATGACATAAATATACTAGGTGATCTTACCAAAAGTGGAAATTACCAAGCGAGTGGGAGTCAGAGGTTGGTTTAGATAGAGAAAGGAACATGAGTGAATAAATGTCTAAAGTTCTGATACTAACATAGAACTGAGCATTAAATACAGACAAAAAATGCAAATGATGGCTTCTAAGTGTATCGTAGTGCAACCCACAAATGTGTGGGAGAAGGAGGGAGAGAGAGGGGGAGAGGAGAGGAGATAAAGAACCTGCCATTTAGGCGGGATGTGGGAGGGGAGGGAATTGGGGACATGGGGGGTGGCTGAGGGGCACTGGTGAAGGGCGGGGTGCTGGAACACCATGTGACCGAAACCCCAAGCGTGAACAACGTTGTAATTGTATATCTCACGGTGGTATAATAAAATGTTAAAAAAAATGGGGAGAAGAAATGAACAGAAACTTCAGCAAGGAAGAAATTCGAATGGCCAAAAAACATATGAAAAAATGCTCATCATCACTAATCATCAGAGAGATGCAAATCAAAACAACAATGAGATACCACTTTACACCACAGAGACTGGCACACATTCAAAAGAACAAGAACAACAAGTGCTGGCGTGGGTGTGGGGAAAAGGGGACACTCATCCATTGTTGGTGGGAATGCCGGCTGGTACAGCCTTTCTGGAAAACAATATGGACTTTCCTCCAAAGACTAGAAATTGAACTCCCATTTGACCCAGCCATACCACTCCTGGGAATCTACTCTGGGAAGCCAAAAATACGCCTGAGCGGAAACACCATCCTACGTTTATGTTCATAGCAGCATTATTCACAATAGCCAGAATCTGGAAGCAACCAGAGTGCCCGAAAATCGATGACTGGATAAAAAAGCTTTGGTACATCTACACAATGGAATACTATGCAGCTGTTAGGAAAAATGAAGTTATAAAATTTTGCCTACAAATGGATGGACATGGAGAAGATTATGTTGAGCGAAATTAGCCAGAAGGAGAGAGACAGATACAGAATGACTGCATTTATCTCCATTACATAAATAGGTACATATTATGATAGCAATATCCAAGATCAAGTGAAACATATATCAGAAGGTCCTGTCAAAGGTGGAAATTATCACAAATGTGTGGGATTCAGAGGCTAGGTAAGACAGAAATGGAACAGTGTGCTGACAATTGTTGAGGGTACTAATGCCAACCTAGAACTGAGCATTAAATAGAGGCAAAAGATACACATGACAACCCTTTAATGTATGTTCTGTAATCCATAGTCTGGGGGAAGGAAAAGAGAAGAGAGAGAAATGGAAAGAAATCAAGAACCTGCCATGGAGCAGGGCTGGGGGAGGGGGAGGGGGAACCGGGGACGTTGGTGGTGGGGAGATCGGCACTGGTGGCGGGATCGTGCTGCAACACTGTTTGACCAAAACCCAAATATGAACTTTTTAATTGTATATCTTTGTAATTGTAAAAATAAAAAAAAATTTAAAAAAAAACAAAAATGCAGACATGCACAAATGAATAAAGCAGACATGAAAAAAAAAAGGAAGATTTCTAATATTTTAACATCAACTAAATGTCTCTTTCTAGGACACTGGTAAAGATTACTATTTAGTATATTACATAAAATTCATATTTCAGATAAATATTTTCCAAAAGATGCAAGTTTAAAAATTACTGTGGGGGCCAGAGTGATAGCACATAGTGTAGGGCATTTGCCTTGGGCACAGCCTACCCAGGTTCAAGCCTCGGCATCCCATATGGTCCCCTAGCCCCGGCAGAGTAATTCCTGAGCACAGAGCCAGGAATAAACCCTGAACATTGCCAGGTGTGACCCTAAAAAAGCAAAAAAAATTAAAATATAGATTATTGTGTGTGTGAAGCAATATAATTTTGTTGAGAGAAGAGATATTTGAAATTTATGAGGCGAGTAAATCAGAGGAATGCATTTGCAGGAGAGAACTTGGACTTCACCAAGTGGAAAGCATCTCACTATGACTTTGATCAGTGTTTCAAATTACTCGAAATAAAGAAGATGTTGTTCCATCTTTTCCTGCACTACTTCTAACCCTTCCAAAATGGTTGGTTTAATGGTTCACAGAAAAAGATAGACCAGCATTAGCCTGTAATTATAATCATGCCTACTTTCAATAATTTGATATTTCAGCAGGCTGGCAACTCATTGCTGTGCATTCTTCGATTTACTTTCACAGATCCTTCCCTTTTTATAAATTGTAATGATGCCTACCCTTTCACTTGAGCAGATATGGTTTTAATTTTTTAGGAACAGTGATTTGCGTAAAATGCAGCAAAAAAAGAAAATAGTCAACATTAAGCCTCAAGCAGAGCCGATTTGTTGTGACTGAATTAATGCATCACCTTCGTGTATTTGGTGATATGACTGTTTCAAAGCTAGCAGTTCTCTCTGCTTCGGTTCCCCCTTGACTTGCTGCAATGATTCATGTGTATGCTAACACTAATTCATGTCCCAAAGTGACAGCTTCAAAGACTGCAAATGTTGCCCAGGTGGTTGATTATCAGAAAGTTATTGAAATACATGAAGTTAAGTATTCAGTGGGTGGTACTAGTAGGTCAAACACAATTCATCACACCTGATAAAAATATTCTAGTGAGATCGAGTTACATTTGTCACATCAACAAATGGCTTACACAGTAAACAACAGAAGGAGGGACTTTCTGTCTGGTTCTGACCTTGGTACGGCTTCCTGGTTTGAGTGATGAGTCTTCTTACAGTGACATTCCTTATTTAGGGTAACGTTTCAGAATATGAAGAATTTCAGAATAATTCTCTAATTTTCCATACATTCAAGCATATGGCTTCTACAAGGTGAATCCTTACAGGAATTTAAGAATAAAACACAAAGTAAAAAAAATCATTCCACATAGTTGCTCATTTGATTTCTATAAAGTCATTTTAATATCATTTTAGTTTGACTCCTGACTCCAAGTTTACTTACTCATAGGAGGAGATGCTATGTGTTCATACTTTAATGTCTGTTTCTTCATGAGAGAATGAGAGCAGGTATCAAAAACAATCTTGACCAATATTTGAAGGGTCAGTACATAAAAAATGATTGCATGAGCAGAAAGGAACAGAGAGTATTCAACAATTTTAATCCACTAACCATTATTGTATTCTCATGGGAGATAATTCTAAATATGCAAAATGATTGCTTAGAATTGCGTGCATTTATAGTTGTGAACTGTGACAAGAAATCATTTCTTCAGAATCAGGAGAGGTCACGTTCTATTTGGACCTCATTGGGTTCTTTTTATTTACAGCCCTCTGCCTCCTTCTCAGCAGGTGTCAAATTCCCAGTTCAGCTAAATGGTTTGCTAAAATGTTCCTTTTCCCTTTGCCTTGCAACTTGTTCATGCTCTGATTTTGGAGCTGAGTTCTTTTTTTTTTTAGATATAGGGAGACAGTTAAGGCTAATTTGCTATTCTTAGTCTTTCACCATATTTTTTAACTAAATAACTAGATTGTCTATAGATCGATTTTAATTCCTCACACCCCAGGCATGGAGGTTCCCACCAAGGGACTGGATGGAACTAAGGAGGACGCCTCAGTTTCCCCTTGCCCATGGAAGAAGAAGCCAGTTTCTTCTAGCCAGATGCTTCATCTCCCCTCCCCCATCTCCCTAAATCGTACTTCATCCCCAAGGTCCTTTCTTAACATTCCCAGATTTTTTGCAGGCCCATAAAATTCTCCCTTGAATCTTAGGCTCACAGGGAAGCCCACAAAGCGGAGGCAAATGGAGAGGAAGGCACACTGGTAATCTTCTGCAGCATGCATATCTTAGAAATGTAAAGATCCCAATTTCCATTTAAAAGTGCTACAGGAAGAGCTTTTTTACCTTAACTTCTTTGCATCCTCTATACCATTTGTTGTTGATAACTCCTGCAAAGAGCCTTTAAAAAGGATTTACACAAAATCCCTTACTTTAACTTAGTCCCATACTAAGTTCCTCCCGCAGGGGAGTACCTTTCCTTTCTCTTCTACTTTCCAATAAACTTTTCTACTTTCTAATTCTGAGTCTCAGCTTTTTTATTATTCAATATTTTCATTCTTGAAAATATTGAAGAACCTGGGACTCTTGATCGAACACAGAGACCTGCCCGCCGCCACTTCTGCCTCGCCTGCATCAGAACCAGGAGGAGAAACCAGCTTGGCTTTGATTTGGAACACCTTGTCTGCTCGTGGAGGCAAGACCTAAAACTAGCTGCTTTTGACCAAAATCTAAAATAGCAAAGTCACAGATAAAGCCCTGTGTTTGCCCCAAAAAATTGTTAGGAACCCTGATGGGCTGGAATTATCTCTTTCCAGCTCTTGCTTTTACTGTTAGTGGTTGAGTAATTAAAAACTCTGGACTTTCAAAGAACCAGTGGTCCTGCGTTTGTGAACACTGACTGGAGAGCATGGTAGCTGGCCCGACAGGGAACCTGATGGACTCTAATACTGTTGGGAGCTCTGTAAAGCACTGATGTCCTGACAAGACCCGGCAAAGCTGAAAAATATTTGGGGAAGTAGGATAGAAAGTATACTAAGATATTCCACAGAATTCCTTTTACTGATCCTCTTGCCTAACTTTTTTGAGTAGAAGCCGAACCTAAAAGCAAGATGATACGGCTTCTCTTTTATTTCTGGTTTGTTTTGAAATATGCTGTCTTAGGTGACAGTACAAGAGAATTTCTTCTGGCTTTGTAGAACGTCTATGTTCTAAGTCATGTGGCAAGAACTGTGGGTAATCTCTGAAAACTGTATTTCTCCCAAAAGAAAAGGAAATGTTCAAGCAAAACAATATGAGGAATTCCAATTTAAACATAAAATAAATAAATCCATACCCACAAATATGCCCGTCTGGAGAGTTTGTCGTGCTTAAAGAGAGGTGACTCCACTGCCATCATGATTTGAGACTTCTGAGATTTTAAATGTAGAACTAAGTGTGCTAGACTTGTCATCTGTGGAAACTGGGAGATAATAAATGTGTTTTTTTAACTGCTAAACGCGGTAATTTGTTACTCAACCATTGCAAAGTAGAACATGCAAAAAAGTTAGTTTGACCTAGTAACTAAAGAGATTTATGACGAAGAATTTACAATGCTTTTCTTTTTCTAAGGCTCAAGAGAGTTTGAGGTTAGACTGTCTTCTTAGATACAGAGTTAGGAGATTAATGCATAATTCTAAAAGAAAAGCATGAAGGAAAGATTATATAAAATATGTGGTGGCAAGATTTTTTTTGCACATTTTAATACAATTTGTAAAGGCTCATTGACCAAAATATTTTAACTGGATGCTACAATTAAAATAATTTAGGGGTTTTGCTTGATTTAAAGTTATACTAATTCAAGGTCATTAATTCTTAGAATTATGCTCAATGCCACATTTTATTGCAAAAGAGAGTACGTATAGTACATGACTATCTGAAATTATAATCTAAATTACTATAAAATACGTATCAACAAGAAGATACTGATGTGTTTTATATTTACATAACAACAGAGTAACAAAATAGTTTAAAACATGAAATGAATCATGACATTATACATTTTAAATGGTAATGCTTTCAGTTGTGACTTCTGTGCTTTGCTCTTCTTATATATTGATAAAAGACACTAACTTAGGCTTTGCTAATGGTATTTTCATTTAAAAAATATTACATTGATCCTAAATCAAGGCAGCAATCAGTCATATTTCAGTTGAAGATAATAGCTATAGGAAGAAAGTTGAGACATCTACATCTAAATTAATTTACTTTGACCCGGAGAGATAATACCTCAGGTGCTGCAATTATATTATTTGTGACCAGGTTGTGAAAGGATGGCCCTTGCCCACAGAACACAAAGACAGGAACCAGAGGTAACTGATAAAATGCAGGCAACTGATAAAATGATGGCTCAACTGAAAGTAACTGATAAAATGATAGTTCGACAAGAGCACAGCAGGAAGGGCCTTAAGCAAATAATTCCAGGGAGGGCTACAAGGCAAACATTCCCGAGAGGTCGCGTCTGATGTCCCCCTCTGTATTTGGTACGATACCTGACTGGTGGGTGATGGTTACCTGGTGCAGAGTGATTGGCTGCCTCTTGGCGCAGACCTTGATGTAATATTTTAAACCTATTGGATAGTTATGCGCGGGCTTTTCTGTAGCGCGGAATTATTCCTTAAAAGATCGTCCCTGGAAGGGCTCGGGGCTCTTAGCCACTGACCGTTTGGGGTCACGCTATGAGCCAGTATACTAACATTAATAAAACCCTTGCTTTTGCATAGGACTTGGTCTCTCAGAGTTTTCCTTGGTAGGTGCGGCGTTCCAAGGCTCCCATCAGTCACCCCATCGGGTGGCCAACCCTTACATTTGGGGGCTCGTCCGGGATCCGGGAGCCAAGGACCCCGCCTGCCTCGAGGACCCTGACAAGACCATCCTGGGTAAGTGGACGTCCTAAGACTGATTCTGGGTGCCGGCTTCTGTAGTGACTGTCGGATCGAGGGGTCGGTAGGGCGTGAGCCTCGCCCACTCTCTCCCGACTGTGGTGGATAGGCGTGTCCTAAAACCACAGGTCACAGCCCTGGGGGCGCCCCAGTGGTGGTGGAGATCCGGGGATACCCGGACTTCTCCGTCTGGCGGGGAGGAAGGTGCTGCAGCGTCCTCCCAGGTCTGGCGGGAGGAGAAAGCGGTACCGTTTCCTCCCAGGTCTGGCGGGAGGAAAGCGGTACCGTTTCCTCCCAGGTCTGGCGGGAGGAAATCGGTGTCTTTCCTCCCAGGTCTGGCGGGGAGGAAATCGGTGTCGTTTCCTCCCAGGTCTGGCGGGAGGAAAAGCGGTGTCGTTTCCTCCCAGGTCTGGCGGGAGGAAAACGGTGTCTTTCCTCCCAGGTTGTTAGTGAAACTGTCAGGATTTTACCAAGCTCAAATCAACCCCTAGACTCTTGCCTCTGTCGTGTCTGTGGAAAACTCATTTAGGTGTGTTATTGTAGTTCAGTGTTCTTCTATCTCTTCTGACTTTCTTACTGTACCCTGAATTTCTCTCTCCTGCCTCACTGGCCATGGGGCAGACTCCTTCTACTCCTCTTTCTCTGACCTTTTATTCAGCAGAATGGCCGACTCCGTCTGGGGGAAGGGAGACACGACGCCTCCTTCCTCCTTCCAAGTCGAGAGTGAAAAAAGTCGGGTTCGAGTCCCGGCCTCAGGGTGAGTCCTGAGAAGACCTAGGTTTGTAACCCAGAAACAGCAGGTTGGCGCCCAACACCGAGGATTCTCTTGAGCTCATCACAGCAGTCTAAGCAAACCTGTTCGAACAAAAATTCCAAATCCGGATTGTGAGAGTGGTGAGCGTGGGGTGAATCTGAGTGAAAGGAGGACCGGTCCGCGTGATTGAAGAGAGTGTGAAACTGTGTGAAGTAATCTCTGTCCTATTTGTAATTGTGACCTGTGTATGTTTGGTTATTGACATCATGTACCCCAAGGAATTGCATTTCTCTCCCCTTCCCGCCTCACATAAGCTACCAGTGAGGTATTTTGGCTACTGCAGCAGAACATTGCAGTGAGTGGCTGCGAGGAGTTCCACCAGAAGGAGATAATCAGTGAAAATCTGCAAAGAAGGTATGCTGCTCCCTCGGAAATCTCTAGGGGGAACAGGGGAGGAATGTTATAACCTCTGTGTGAGTGAGTGTGTGTATGAGCACCCTGATAGGTCTTCCTATCAGGCGTGAGTCTGTGGCTCCACGACCGGCACCCTTAAGGTCCCACAAAGGTTATGGAGCCCGAGTGGGCTGTCTGCTAGGAAGAACATATGGTCTATGGTGGCGCTGACCTAGTGGTCAGCCGCAAGTCACAACTGCTGAGTCCACTACGGCTAAGTTCTTCACCGGTAGACAAGCAACTGAATGGTCTCTGTAAATTGGTACCCCCTCCTTTGTCTGTCTCGCGTCATCTGTGGAGCTTGCATGGAAGAAATGGGAGGAAACTCACTAGTGAAAAATTCTAGGAGACCATATTTCAGCAGTCCTTTTCCCTTTCTCCCCTTACTAGTGAGAGAAATGGCTAGAGCACACCTGGAGGTCAATTAAAACGTAAACAAGGTCTCTAGCAGCTTTTGCCCCAGGCAAAGAAAAAAAAAGGGTAAAAGGCTAGGAAGAAAAACCTCTCACCAAGACAGAAAGGCAGAATCTAGTAAGAGATGCAGCAAACATCAGCAAGGCCACCGAAGGTAGCAAGCAAGCAAGACAGAACTTTTCTTCTCCCGATCTCTTGGAAGCCCATGGCAGGTTAGGTCCAGCTCCACACACAGGTTGTGGTCGTGGTGGATGCCGGGAGGGCCCCAGGGACGCCTGTAGTAATGCAGAGATCACTGATCAAGAGGTCCACAGCATGATAATTCTCTGAATTAGTGGCCAGCATGTGAGGGGTTAGAGTCCCCTCTGGAGTGGCCAGTATGGGAGGGGTTAGAGTCCCCCTTGGGTTGCTTGTTAAAACAGTGAACCTCCAAAGCGTCTTAAGGATCTTTGTAATAACACGTGGCCTGAGTATATATCTAACATCCAGGCCTTCATGGTATTGTACCAAGCTTTGCAAAGAAAAGAAAAAATGTCAGATTTGCTGTACGTGTGTCTTGGAATTAAAGGAACCAGAACAGGACCCCACACCAACTGCACAGGCAGGGAACAGAGACTGGTGCAGGTGAAAAACTGGACAAGGCGAGGTCCAAACTGGTGGAGCAGGGCTATTTGCCCTGGGGGGACTGCCCTTCCTTTCTCAGTCTCTCAGTTTCCTCTACCCTTCCAAAAGTGTCAAATCATAACTAAAGGTCAATTAATCAACTGTATATGTATGTGTGCGTGTGTGGTGGCCATCAATTGTTTGCAGTTGTCTTGTCTGTGTGAAACGTTAAAGTGCTAAATGAAACCAAGTTGAAATCAATAGCAAATTGCTGAGCCAGGGATAGGCAATGTGTTCCAAACTGAGTGTTGAACAGGAGAAATTAACATGTTCAATCTAAATCTTATGGTAAAAAGTTAAAAGGTCTAATTGTAAAACCTTTTAAGTGTTCCTGATCCCTGAAATTCTCTCTGCTCCCGAACTTGTGCTGTTTAAAAAGGGTGGGAGCTAGAGCCAGAGTCAGCAAAAAGATAAAAACTTTGTAAGATAGTGCAGAGCTTTACCTCATAAGTTTTGGTTAAATTCTAATGAGAAATTAGGCCGTTTTTAAAAATTAACTAAGGTACAAGAACTGTTGCAATTAAATCAAAAAAGGTCTTGTGTTTCATGAAAAATTGGTAGTTCAAATGTTTCTTTTTATGTTGGTACATATTCGTTTTATTTCTGCAATAGGGTAATCACCTCAGCCTAATAAATCTGGTAGAATTCCAGAGTAGCCCTTGCTGGAGAAAAAAAAAAAAAAAAAAGGGAATCTCTTTAACATTCAAGGAGCTAAGAATGTTCGTTTAAATTTTGTGGCTTCTAAACATGAAAAATTAAAAGAACTGTAGAAAGTAAATGACAGCAATCAGTTTTTCTTTTTTCAGACTTTGTTTTTAGTCTGCCCGGTATGTGCTATTATTAAAATAGTCTTAATACATGTGAGCTTTGCCAACAGGTATCAACCTAGTCTTTACCTTGAAAGTCTTAGTTATTCACAAGTGTAAAATCTTTATTGTTACTAGGTAGTAATCTTTTGGGTATTTTAACTTTGCATTGTTTGTGTTCCTAAAAACTGAAATTCTAAAAATAAAATTTTAAATGTTTTCTGGATAATTTCTAATATAAAGTGAACCTTTGCCAAGCATAAATTCAAATGAACTTTAATTGTAAGCATATCAGCCTCTTGAATATGTATGGAACTGATTTAATGCTTAAAAGTAGTTTTGCTATGCTAGATAAGATAATAACTAGCAGCTTGTTTCCAAATTTGAAAGATTAATCTGTATTAAGCTCTGTAAAATAAGTAAGGTAATACCTTTAGGGTGTAACTATAAGGAGTCTAGCTAATGCATTCTAAGTAACAGAAAAATATTGGATGAAAATGTCTAAGAAAAAAAAGGGAAGAAATTCTGTTAAAGCTAAGGCTTGTTTTTTTTTAAAATAAAATGCAGGAAAGTTACAGGACAGAATGAATGTACAGGAATGTGTAGAAGGTCTGAGAATGTTAGTAAATAAACTAAGAAACTCTTTTCTGAAGAATTGTTCTAGTACCTTTTTGGTAAAATCTATGAAAAAATATTAGACAAACGGTATAAACTCCTGTTACAGTGCTCCTAAAAATTGGTAATTAGGGTTTTGACATGGAATCAAATAAGTTAGAATACTGTTAAACTGTATGCTCTATTTCAACAGGACTTTATGCTTCTTTTAAGCAGTTCCAACAGCAAATTGGTGTATTGTACTTCGTTGTAAGTAAAATGTAATATATGCTTTTCTCTCTTTACACCTTCAGTATGTTTTTAATGGTTTACGGCACTGTGTTGGTTTGCATAAACTCAAACAAAATATTTCCTCTCTGTAATAGGGCCTAGCCCTCTTGCAGACAGGAAAGGCAGTATGGGATCCCCAAGGCCCTCTTCCAGGGAAAATAGAAGTCAAAGGGATTGGTCTAAATGACAGAAGCATGTAGTTAACAGGTACAGCTGCAAGTACCCTACAAACCTCAGGGAAACCCTAGAGGCAGGCCGGCTGAAGGAAGAACCGAAAATCATCTCTGCTGTGAAGAACAAGGAAATCTGCCAATCTGCGGTGACTGACAACTGCCTGGGCCATGCAACAAGGACAACTGCTGCAGGAGGGAATGGCTTCAGCCCCAAAGAGGGATGTTGTCATGCTCTGCTCAACCCAGTGGAAAAGGCCCAAGGTCACCTGTAGCTCATCATGGAACCTGATCTTCATGGCCAAGCCTGGAGTAGCCCTGACATGACAGGTAGAGACATTAAAATACCATGATTGGTGTTGGCCTGCTCTGTCTCAGCCAATTCCCAGGACTTCTTAGTAGTAACGGGGTACCCTAAGTGGAGAGTTCTCCAGTCTTGCTGTGTTTATGCAAAAGAACCAGTCAGGTTTATTAAGTCATTTGACAAATTTAAAGTAAAGGTGGAGAGAAAACCATACTTCTATAACTTTTGTAAAGATCAGATTCTAAATCTACAGAAAGGTAATTGAATAAATGTATCCAAATAGGCTTGATTTAAAGGTAACCCCATGGCTAATCCAGTTGCTTGAGTTTGCTAATAGGCCAAGGGTTTTCAAGTTAGCATCCAAATTGGTTGGATGTTTATTCTTAGTTCTATAAGTACACAGTCATTTGAAGATTCTAAGATTCATAAGAATTTTAAAAGTTTTTAATTCTTAAGCCATCATGGTACCAATACCTCATCCAGTAACATTAGAAAATAACAATTGTCCATGGGAAGGGACAAAACAGGGCAGTTTAGAGTAACTCAGAACTGTGTTTTATGTGTCATAAATCTTAAGAATCGACAGTTTGACTTTGTGCAAAAATTCAGATGATCAGCATATAGTCATCTATTGGTTCTAACACATTCAGTAAGAGGGGCAAGGCTTTTCTATGTTGTACAAAAAGCCAGAGAGGTGACTTGGTGTTTCTATAAAAAAAAATCTGGACACAAAATGTTTGCTTCAATTTTGTGTTACCTTAACACTGTGTTTTCTAAAACAGCAAAGTATTCTGCCCTCATTAGGGCAAAAAGGGACTTTTTACTCCTCCAGGGCCTAATCATTTCTAAGTAATGTTCTTAGCCTAATTGATCTGATCTTTTCTTGCAGATAATAATAACTTCAGAAAATCTGATTCATTCATTGCATTGCATGGGACCCATTTGAAGATTTCACCCCTTGGACAGGCAGGGTCTACAGTCCCTTTGTCAGCATGAAGCAGCTCCAGAAGATGGACCTTCACCCATTTTCCCTTAAAAATATAAGGCGGTGAAATCTCTTAAAAGAAATATGATGTGGATAAATTGACAGGAAAGGGCCCTGTGGCAGTGAAGCAACCTAGTCTAGGAAAAGTGCCGCTTCTACGCAGACCACTCTGGGATAGTGAAGGAAGCGGAGAGAGTGGTTGGAGTCTTGGTTCGCGCAGTCCCCTGACTAACTACCTTGCTTTCAGCCCTAGCCGGGCCCCTCATCATATTCTTATTAATTTTGACAGTTGGGCCTTGCCTCCTTAATAGGCTACTTGCGTTCATCAGAGACCGGGTGGGTGAAGTCAAGTTGTTAGTACTCAGGCAACAGCATCAGGCCCTACGGAGTAAAGGCCTCTAATGGTCTCTAGGATTAGAGAACCCCCCATAAGAAAAGGGGGAATGAAAGAATGGCCCCTTGCCCACAGAACACAAAGACAGGAACCAGAGGTAACTGATAAAATGCAGGTAACTGATAAAATGATGGCTCAACTGAAAGTAACTGATAAAATGATAGTTCGACAAGAGCACAGCAGGAAGGGCCTTAAGCAAATAATTCCAGGGAGGGCTACAAGGCAAACATTCCCGAGAGGTCGCGTCTGATGTCCCCCTCTGTATTTGGTACGATACCTGACTGGTGGGTGATGGTTACCTGGTGCAGAGTGATTGGCTGCCTGCGCGCAGACCTTGATGTAATATTTTAAACCTATTGGATAGTTATGCGCGGGCTTTTCTGTAGCGCGGGAATTATTCCTTAAAAGATCGTCCCTGGAAGGGCTCGGGGCTCTTAGCCACTGACCGTTTGGGGTCACGCTATGAGCCCGAGTATACTCGCTTATTAATAAAACCCTTGCTTTTGCATAGGACTTGGTCTCTCAGAGTTTTCCTTGGTAGGTGCGGCGTTCCAAGGCTCCCATCAGTCACCCCATCGGGTGGCCAACCCTTACAGTTGCATTCCATCCCTGGTACAAATGGTTTTCCAATCCCTGCCAGTCAGCACTACTGCATGTTTTCCTGCCCCATTGTAATCGATTTTTTCAAAATATGTAATTTCCTAGGGTAGTTGTTAATATATTCCTTTAAATGCCTTTTTTGGCATGAATATTACCATTTAGTTTAGTAATGACACAACATACACAGTCTCAAAATTCCTAAAAGGAAAGATACAGAAACCTTTTGGTAAATATCATTGCCCTAGTAAGAACTGCATGCAAACAACATTTATAACCAAGTATAAGTGCTCATTAAATAAGGACTTCTCTGCATAGACTCTGCATATACTGTTCTGCCCAGGTTAAATCTATTGGCCCTTCACTAGTCTTTTTAGCAATTTTCTTAGGTATAATCTTTGGAGTTCCATTTTACTTTTCATTATAAATTTATTTTCTAGGACTTATTCTTCTCTGCTCAATGTTTAGTTTTGTATAGAATCAAATATTACATAAAGGAAGTCATGCACCTTGTAGTACAAAACTAAGAGAAGATGAAAAGATTTGAACAAAGTGACAAAGAGCCAAATTTATAAACTCTGGAGTTTTTCCATATATGTTTTGCTCTTCATCTAAGTTATAAGGTTTAATCCTAAATCTACCCCTTCACGCCTAGTATAGAGTAGAGTGATGCTAATCAAAGTTGATCTCGTTCTTTGTCTCATATATCAGTCATTTCTTTACCAGTATCCTATGAATGAAATATTATTTCTTTGTGAAAGGCAATAGAATACATTTAATTACTGTCCAGCATATTTGGGTCATGTTTTGCTACTCTGCTTTAAAAATAGTTGTATATGATTCTATCTAAAATTTTAGTTTCAAGATGAGCTTTTATAAATGCGCCTAGTTTTGCTGCTGGTTGGGTGAGTGAGAGCAAAAGAATAGGAGGTAGCCACAATAGACAGAGTGCTATGCCCACAGCCACCCCTTCTCAACCCAATAAGAACTTTGTAGTGAAGTGCCCAGGGGAGAAAATGGCTCATAAAAATCTGCACAAATTCCAGCAGGGGCAGACATTAAAGTTCTAATCTCTGTCAATGTTTCTATATTTGCTGGTTTTTCCCATACACAAAAGAACTAGTTTTAGGAGACAAGGAGTGAGAATGCTTTTATTTAGAAACTCTGAAAGTAGAACTAGTGGAGTAAGATGCTCTAGGTCAAAGAGAGGAGTTGTGCACCCCAAGTTGGGATGCAGGTGACCCGGAATGAGAGCTTTTGCAAGGAATAGATGCAAGCTGCCATTTCTAGGGCATTCACAGGGAAGAAAGAACATTCTCATCTTGAGTTTTATGAGGGTTTTTTTGTATCCATTTAACTGTTTTACAGAGGGAGATAGCCTGGGGGTTTGAACTGATTTCTTTTGAAATTGAAATTGGTGGTTTCACATCATTTATTGGTTTAATTATTATCCTGGGATTATAGTGAGAAGATAATTCATGTAAATAAAGGATATCATCAAAATGGACAATGGAATGATTGGCTGTGGAAACAGTAAGTCACAAAGAGGAGCCCCCAGCTAAAAAAAACACACCCGTTTTGCACATCACACATGCCTGGCCAGAGGGCACATGTAAAGGGCCAGAGGGCACCCTTTATTGAACCCATCTCCCACCTGAATAAAGAACCTTAGGGTTCTCACACACATGCAAGTGGCAGTTGAAAGAGAACTAAGTAAAAGGAAGAGCTCAGAGAGCTGTTGGTCAGAGGCCTGAAGAAATACCCCAGGATACCCCAGCAAGAGTCTGGAGTACAAGTGAACAGACCCGCAGAGCGACTTCAGTGGACAATCAACAAAGACTACTGTGGACTTTAAGGGAAAACTTCTGGAACCATTGTAAGGTAAAGACATAGAACATGAGGGGGAACCAAAACTACCCTGTTAAAACTGTTTAATAAATAAATACAGCACCATAAGCAATTTCTATGTAAATCCCTCATGTAATACTCAAGAACCCAGAATGTTATGACTTCCCAAAACCGTAATGCCAATACCTGCCACACCTATCACCACACTTCAGTTTCAAATTTATTGACTTGAGAAGAGGAAAATTAAAGTAAATGGCATTACCAATGCCATCAATAAACACATTACACATTTGCTATATTTACTCTGCAAACATAGGCTATCTATTTTGCTGTACCCCAATAAGAGCTTATGCTAAATTATTTTTCCCTCAGTAGGGCAAAATAGATAACAGAAGTTTATAAAGAACAAATATAAAAAACATAAGTTTATTAGACCAAATTCCACCACCTTTCATTTTGTATTTCCTTTATTTCATCATATTGGTAGCTGATTTGTCATTATCACCCATCCGTTCTCATTAAATAATATATTATATTTTATGCATTGCTTTGGCAAGTTCAATACTTTTGACATTATTTGGACTACATAGCTTATGCATCCCAATAATAGCTTATGTACTCCAGCGATAGCTTATGATAAAGTAATCCAATAAGAGCTGTGATAAAGTATCTTTCCCTCAGTAGGTCAAACAGATAGCAGATGTTTATAAAGTACAACTATTAGACCAAATTCTACCATCTTTCGCTGTGTATTTCATTGGTTTTATTTTATTGGTAATTGATTTTTCATTATAATCCATCCATACTCATTAAAATATATCTGTATTGTCTTGCAACGCAAGTTCAATACTTTTGACATTATTTGGACTACCTAGCCTAAAAGGTTTTCTTGTTTTCATTTATTTATTTATTTATTTATTTATTTATTTATTTATTTATTTATTCATTTATTTATTTATACTGATTAACTTTTTGCAGAAGATGTTTTCTAACCCTGTATTACAAAAGGAATGCACTTTATACCCCTGAAGGTGCTGAACCCATTGTCCCTTGGAAGGTAATTAAAGAAGAGTCAGTGAGAGCCAAGAACAAGCTTTGTGGGCAGCAAGGTGGCCGGAGGTGAACTATGTCCTCCAAGCACAAGGCAGAGGTTTTCATAGAGAAAGTGAGCAGGACAGCAAATTTGCTGTTAGGAAGGGGAGATTTCAGACCCCTGAGTGCCAGAAGGAACAGTAACGTCCTCTCCTGAACCAGTTCCCTGAGGAGCACTCCATTGCAAGTATGGATTTACATAAAGTTACGTTTGGGGAAGAGTAAATTAGGACATTTTGGTTTTGTCATTGTTTTAAAGAAAGGATAGTGTGTTTTCTAATATTAATTTTTCATCCTACTATCTTTTATAGTTTTGGGGTGGGCATAGTCAGCAATGCTTAAGACTTACTCATAAATCTATGTTCAGGGACCACACCTGAGATGTTCAGGGGATAAAATTAAGTGTTGGGGATCAAGCCCAAGTCAGGCAAATGTAAGGCAAGCACCTTCTCTGCTATATTATCTCTTGAGCCCTTAGTCTTAAACAGTTAACGAGCATTTTATTGGCCTACCATAGGCACCTCTTACTTCATCTTTGAAGTAGTTTGTTTCCTTACATTACTTTAGAGAATTTCTTACAAATTATAGTCTAAATGATGAAAATTATATATTTTAACTTTATAATCAGATAAATAACTGGTATAATGGGGTCAGTTATTGTCATACAAAACAGAAAAATTCAATTTTTTTTTGTTCTTTTTAAAAATTGTATTGCTCCAACATTGTTTTTTAAGAGTAAATATGTATTTGAAGGGTACAATGTATCATGTTTTCCACCACGAAAGTGTCCATGTCTCTTCATTTCAGTTTACTGGATCCTCTGCACATTCATATTCCTTGGTGATCTCAGTTCAGTTTTCAGAGCCAAATGCCTATTTTTATTTATTTATTTATTTTTTTGCTTTGCTTCTTTACAAACCACTTATCTGTCTTTCTCTGGTTGGATTATTTTACTGAGCTTGATAACCTCTAGGTGTCTTCATGTTGTAGAAGGAAATGCTTGATTGTATTGAAAGAGCTAGGGAAGACCTTGGTAATGGGCAAAGACTAGTCTGCAACCAAAACCAGTCCAAAGGTATGGAGGAATTTGAAATGTGGGAGATTTTAGGACATTCTCAAAGACACAGGAATTGGCATACAGCATTGCAGGCTCAGAGTAGCCGTTAGACACCCTGGGAGAAGGGGCTCCAACTGGACTATCAAAACGATCACCAACAGCTCTAAGCTAAGAAGCCTAGAAATAGATTTTGAGGGGAATTTAGGAAAACTGTACAAAATCTAACATAACTGGGGAAAAAAATTCCATTTCTCTATTCTGGGGGCATTGGCTCACTGCTTGAGGTAGGCGCTCTCTTTCATTTAATGGCACGTGTTCTCCAGTCTGAGGACTGGCCCACTGTCTGTTCCGACTCTGCACCTGGCTCCCTCCCCTCTGGGGAAGTTTTTCTCAAATCCATCCCTCCACTCATAAACCCCATATAGACTTAACTTCACTCTTTGTCTCTTTCCTGGAAGTATTTTCTGCAGTCATGTGCAATGAACAGAACAAAGACCAGGACTGAGGTTTTTTTTTTTTTTTTTGCAAAGCTATTTCTTGTTCCAGTCTAAGTCTCCATGTTCTTCCAAAAAAACCAAATGGAGGGAATGGATTTTCAGGTTGTCTCTAGTAGAAGACAGGCATACGTGGTTTCACAACTGCGGTGTAGAGATGGAGCGAAGTCTCTGTCTGATGTGGAGATGGGGCAATGTCTTCCATCTCTGCAGTCTCTTCCCATAACTCCAGCTTCTAACCCCTCTAGACATGTACCTGGTGACCCTGTAGAGTAGAAAGGACAAAACTTGCTGTTCTAGGCTGCCGGCTTTTCTCTCCTACTTCACATAAGTCACCAGAAACTAATTCATCTTTTCTTGAAACTAAAGAGTGTTCCACTGTATCTGTATACCACAACCTTTCTCATTAGGCCATCAGTACTTTGGAGTCAATATATCGGTTCCAAGTTGTAGCTTTAGAAGACAGCTAGAAGTCTATTGCTCAACTAACACAAACATAATTAGTCACTCCACTACTCTCGGGGTCAAAAATTCTGTGGTTCCAGGTGTCACGAAGGGGAATCAAGTGTTGACTGACCTAGATTCTTTTCCGTTGGGTTTTGGGCCACAAACCGCAACACTCAGGCCTTGCTTCTGACTCTACTCAGTAATTACATTTTGTGTCAGAGACAAACCCAGGTCAGACAAGAACAAGGCAAGCATCTTACATCCGGGACTATCGCACCGCCCTTGCTAACCTAGAACTACTGGGAGTGCTTTGGAATTATATTTTCTCAAAACATGGACATTATATCATGTTTATTCTTTTGTATAATGATCTGAAATATTGATTTCTACATATTTAAGATTAAACTAGATTAGAGAGATGATTGCTCATAATATTATGCAAGGCCTAAATTTGTTACAGTAATGCTATAGTCAATTGGGAAATTTGTTTACTTTGCAAATTAGCTAAAACAGAACTCCCAATCATTTTGCTTCCCTTTTCTAAGATCATATGCGTGCACTACCCTTCAGATATAAGATGATTTGAAGAAAATATATGGGGTATTAAAATTGTCTCATAAACTTTTGTACAGAAAGTACTTGAATTTTTCTAATATTTTTCTTAAAATGATTAAGATACATCATTTTTTTTCTAAACGCACTTCAGTTGTTGAATTTAGTGTATGGGTAATATTTCTGTACTTTTTAACCTGAGGCATATCCTGATTATAACAATAATCCCTTACCAGCATATATTTCTATGTGAATACTAACAAGATGAGCTGTGTGCAAATGTTCAGATAATTGTGGTTTCACATAATGTCAGGTAAGACACATAATTTTCTTTTCTATCCACAGGTAGATTGCAAACTGATTCTAAAGATAAACAACTAATTTTCTCACACACACACACAAGGTTGGTGAATGTAGCATTTTGAAAGCATCTTTTGATTTCTTTTTTATTTGTTTGAGGTCCATGATTGCTTTGTTCATGGTTTATTACTTATATTACTCCTGGGGATCATAGACACTACTGAGGATTGATGCTAGGTTGACTGTTTGCAAAACATGTGTCTTAATTGTACTATCTCCAAGGCCCTGAAAAAAATTGTTTAGTGTTTTTTAGTCACTGTCATTTATTTTTTATTGTCACCTTTGGGCACTAAATATAGATACTGAAATATTTCCTTTTCTTTTCTAATCTATATTATAATCCATGATTTTATTTAAAATTATATTTAAAATGAGGAACCGGAGTGATAGCTCAGCAGGTAGGGCATTTGCCTTGCATGCGGCTGGCCCATGCTGGCCCGGGTTTGATCCCCAGCATCCCATATGGTCCCCGAGCACCACCAGGAGTAATTCCTGAGTGCAGAGCCAGGGAGAAACCGCTGAGCATTGCCGGGTGTGACCCAAAAAAGCAAATAAATGAATAAATAAAATGATAGGGAATTTTCAAGTATATTTTGTGAACATTTTAAATCAATACTTTTGTACATGTGTAAAATGCATATATATGTATTTTTTTAAATCTTTTGATTCCCTGAGTCAGTGACTCAGAATCTATTTGAAAATGAAAGCTGCTGATTAATAGAATTCATTATTTCTACTGCTAATTTGTAGAGTGAAGTCTCTTAAATATGTATTGGCTCCATAAATGAATAAATACAAAATATTAACATCCCATGTCCCAAACACCCCACAAGCTACCATCTGTTACTCATAACTAGGGAATTTTAACATAAGGTCTTTCTGAACCGCATGCATGAGTTTCATAAAATAAATGGCAGACAGAGCCCAGAAATGGTGATTCAAACAAACATGTTGGAGTCTCTTTGCTCTGCCACTGATAAATGAGCTTCATTTTCCCTTTCTCACTGCAAATAGCAGAAGCCTGCTTCAGAGAGTTGGGCTAAATGCTGCCTCTGGTCAAATGTTGCTTTAGTATGTAGGGTAACAATTGCCCTGGGGAAGCAACATTATTTGCAAATAAGATTTTATGTTTTTACTGTGTTCATTTCTTATTCATATGTGCTAAGGCATAGTTCATTGAATGCAGATTTCACCTGCAAAGAATATTGAGAGGAGCAGGACTGGATCACGTATTTTTTAACACTTTTATGTTATTTAGAATTTATAGAGAATAATGGGAGCTAGAACTATGGTCATTTTGAATAACATGCTAATACACTGAAGTACATTTACAAATTGAATTTTGTAGGAACTGAGTTTTGGTTTAAAAATTGGGTTGTATTATCTGAAAGACCAGATATTGCTTTGAAACAAAATAGCAATCAATGTTGTTACTATTTTAACAACTCTTGACATGGCATCTACAAGTGTCAGTTTGTTTTATATGATACCAATGCTTCCACTACAATAAAAAGTGGGAGTGAATACAGTGGATATTAAAATCAGGAAACTGATCGTATACAGCAATGAATTGCAAATAAGTTGGAAACACAAAAATGTGCATAGATATTTTACATATCATATCATATACATACCTAATTAATCATTTGTGGCTATTGTATTATTATTTTATTCACTCACTTAATTTGTTTTTGGTAACACCTGAATGTGCGCAGAGATTTCTTTTGGCTCCATAGACAGCTGGCTGTGCTCTGGTATCTACATGGTGCTGAAAATTGCACCAAGGTCAACTGCATGCAAGTCAAGAATCTTCCCACTGTACAATCTTTCTGTATATTTCTTTACATATTTCTTATTTTTGTAGAGTGCTTTTAGCAGGTAGAGCTCTCCCATAAATTGTCCCTGTCACCTTCCTTCATTATTCTAACTTTTTCTGATACTATTGGTTTTGATGAACCTGATCAAATCTTTATCTCAAAACCAATTAAAAAAGTTGTACTGTTTTCAACCACCAACAATTTCTAGAATTTTCATTCCACAAAACATAAAGGTCCATGCTTAGCAAATTTTCCAAAGGACTCTCTGTGTGGTACTAAACTTTAAAATCTTTGCACTGATTCAAAGGTATGAATTATCTTCCAATAGGAGCCCATTTTTCTAAAGATATTCCAGATGGCATTTTCTTTAGCATTTTCCTCTTGATGTGGGTCATGTTTGAATATCCTTTATTTAACATGCCTTCTTTGCCTTTCCTTGCCCTTCTCTTAAAAATCTCTGAACTTGCTCATCAGGTTCCTTGCTCTCAGTTTTGACTGCTTGAACTGAAGAACCTGCATCTTCCATAACAATTTCTCTAAAAATTCTCTTGGAATGCCAAGGTTAAGACGTTAAATAAAAGTGATCTCATTCCTAAATTGATGTTTTCGAACTAAGATATGTATCGTAGTTCTAGTCAATTCCCTTCGACAAACAAATTATTGAGAGTATGTTCCTCTTATCTGATAATTAGTAGAGAATGTAGTGGAAATTAACTATACTTAACTTGGTTCATATTAAATTACACTAAGGTAGAAAAGGTAGAAATCCAATCTTTATTAAATACTAACATATACAAAATTGATACATATATTTTAACAGTTATTTTACAGTATATTTTTTACATAATGATGAATGAATTATACTCAATATACTCATTATGGTAATTCAGTAATTCATTATATACTTTGAAATCTTATTTTATTTATTTTATTTTAAAATACTAATCACATAATCACATTTTTCTGAATATATTTTAAACTTTATATTTTATATTGATTTTCTTTTATCCATGGAATTCAACTTATTATTTATTAGCATTCTTTTAAATCTTAATACCAAGTTTAAAACTTTCTTAGCCATTCATCTTCCTTTATCCCCTTTTTCTAATATTTCTGATTTCAAAAAAAATGAATAGTAGCTTTCTACTATAGCCAGAAAAATTTGACATAAGACCAAAATGATAGCATTTGAATCTGAAAGAGTAACCATGTACTGGAGTAATTAAAAAAGAATTAGAGAATAAGCCAAATAAATAAGTCCGTGGAATATAATAAAGAAATACTTTAGCGGAGGGCTGGGATGATAGTGGGGAGTAGGGTGTTTCCTTACACGTGGCCACTCCTGTTCCCCACCCAGCACCCTATATGGATGATCTGAGCCTGCCAGAAGTGATCTGAGGCCACAGAGCCAAGAAAAACCTGGAGTACCACCAGAATTGCCCCCCAAACAAAAATAAAACCTAACAACACACAAAAAAAATCTTAGAAGAATCCATCATTAATTTTGTTGGGTAAATCTACTATCATGTGTGTCTCACCTTCACCTGATGGATTTTCAGTGGATCCAATAACTACAGAAAGGTCAACGGCATTGCAGCCAGAAAGGATGAATTGTATTTCCCCAGATAAAGGGTCTTGCTGTGCCCTATAAAGCCAGATATGAAAGAAACGGAAGGTCTTTAGCAGCACACAAGGGAAGTCTCACACATAGTGTTACAGGATTTTTGAGAATAAGTTAACTGAACAAGTCAATCATTTTTGAATTTAATTTAATTTATTGTAATGAATTTTAATATGTCAGAAATAGTACATGATTATCGCCACTCTCTGGTCCTTGGTTGATCTTAGAAGAATAACAAAAACATTGATGAAAGCATGTAAAAGATATAGAGAAACATGTCTTTTGGAGTATGGGTTTGATATTTGTTGTAATAGGAAGTCTTCACTAAAATATCAATGAATCTCTGCAAATCAATTAGCTAAAGGAGGGGCCCAAAGATAAAACAATGAAGTATAGAAAATAACCTGGATTACAATAACATAATTTAATAGAAATGATAAGTCAATAATTTTTCTAGTTTTCTGTTCAGGTTTGAAATGTGAACTCACAAAGCAAAGGCCTAACCCATAAGGCCTCTCAGTATGTATGGCAATTGTTTGGAAATACAATTCTCAAGGATAACTACATGAGGTAATAGGGTAAAGCTGGTGTCTGAATAAAAAGATGGATTGAACATAGGCATTGAAAAACCACACGGTGAAGATGCAAAGGGGCAGTGGGAGATGATTTACTAGAAATTAGGAAAGAAACTTGCAAACATTTCTCCCGGGGTTCAGAAAAACTAAGTTTAGTTTATCAGTTTATTGATTAGGATGTGAGACTTACAGAATTCTGATAGCATTAATTTCTGTTTAAGTCATCAAGTTCGTAGCACTAGATTGTACTAACTCTTTGAAACAAATGTATGATTAGAAAAAATACCATTATCATGCTCTTTTCTGTCAGGGTTTCTGACACAAGTATTTTTAGATTCCATTACTGGTTTCCACAGAGGTATGTTAAGCAGCCATACATCATGAAATATAGTAATTCGTTCGAAACTCGACGTTGTGAGGAGGACATTTTGTTAGATCAGTCTCAGAAGAAAAATGAGAAATAAATTAAAGACCTCATAGTAATTGAATAAACTTTGAAGCAATAAAATATATATCTGTATATATACCATATATATTTATACACACAAAGTCTAAATATAGCTGCATGTTTAGGAATATTTTTTATCTTGTCAAATACTTTTCTTTTTGTCATCTTTATTTTTATCTTCAAATAATATTAATCTTGTTATATTAACATGATTAATATTGTTGTTATTATATTAAAAGTAATGACATTTTATTTTTTAAAAAATTTATATACCACTGTGAGGTATACAGTTACAAAAGTATTCATGTTTGGGTTTCACAAACACAGTGTTCCAGCACCTGTCACTTCACCAGTGCCCATTTCCCACCACCAATGTCCCCTGATTCCCCCCTCCCCATTCTGCGTCTATGGCAGGCAATTTTCACATAGCGCTCTCTCTGTCTCTGTCTCTGTCTCTGTCTCTGTCTCTGTCTGTCTCTCTCTCTCTCTGTCACTCTCTCTGTCACTCTCTCCTACACATTGTGGCTTGCAATACATACATTGAGAAGCTATCATGCATATACTTTTGCCTACTTTCAATGGTCAGTTCTTGGCTGGTATTATCATTTACCATTATTTTTAGTACACTGTTCCTTTCTCTGTCATACCTAAACTCTGACTTCCACACATTTTTAGTAGGTTCTACTAATAAGCCCTCCTGATCCATGTTTTGTTTGTCCTTGGATATTTGTATCAAGCTTGTTTTTTTTTATATCCTGCAAATAAATGCAGTCATTCTATATCTGTCTTTTTCCCTCTGGCTAATATCACTCAGCACGATCCTCTTCATGTTCACCCATTTATAGGCAAACTTTATAACTTTATTTTTCTTAACAGTTGCATGGTATTCCATTGTGTAGATGTACCAGTTTCTTTATCCAGTCATCTGTTCTCGGGCACTGTTTTTTCCCCCAGAATCTGGCTATTGTGAATAGTGCTACTATGAACATAGAATTGTAGATGATGTCTCCATCGTGTGCTTTGGTCTCACAGGGTATATTCCCAGAAGTGGTAGCAATGCCATTTTAATGTTTTAAATATAACAAAAATAAGAATTCAGGGACTGGAATGATAGAATAGTGGTAAGGGCTTTTGCCTTGCATGTGGCCCACCCGGTTCGATCCCAAGCATCCTATATAGTCCCCAAGACTGCCAGGAGTAATCCCTGAGCATTTCTGGTGTGACCCAAAAAAGCATAATATAAGTAAATAAGTAAGAATTGACATTTCTGTTTTAACTTCTTTATTTTATACCTCCAATTTTCTAAATAGACATCATAATTCATAATAACATTTTCAGTTTTCAGAATTAAAAATTTGCTGCTTTAACATTTGTCTGCATTGTGTAACACAGCTTTTAATGTATAAGTAATTGCAGTAGAAAAAGAATAAAATAATATTTGGGAGGACATTTATTTAAAAGAGAATCATTATTTAATTATTTTCTTTTATTTCTGAATTTATTATTGTGGAAAATATGACGTGGTGCATTTTCCAAGGCAATGGACCTTATTTTCCCAAGAGGCATATATAACCTTTACTAGCTTTCCCTATTTTAAACCCAAATGCTCATAAATATTTCAAAATTTCAGGAGATGCAGCAATTCATGTAAGAGCATACAATATCTTGAATACTTCTTAATACTCTTAGTGCTTTAGTAGTTTGAAAAAAAATTTTTTAATTATTTTAAGTTTTTAATTATTTTTTATTTTTTACAATTACAATGATATACATTTAAAAGTTCATATTTGGGTTTTGGTCAATGCTCTTAAAGATGTTCCATGGTGCTCTCTTCCTCCTGGGTAGTTCAGGTGTTAATTCATTCATCATATGGCACAATTTGAGTTAAGGTGGGAACTTAACTTAAATTCAACTCCTTAATACCTATAATGTGTAGATCCAGTCTGCTAATGTACAGCAAGAGTGCTATTTGAATAAGAAATATATTTTTATCATATTAAGTCTGTTATCCGTAAAAATAAAATATTTTAAAAAATTATAAGGAAAATGGCATATTCAGAGCAACAAAACACAGTTTGGAAAATGTAGGCATGTCATTGCCAGTTACAGCGTAAAGTATGAATTGAGTACACATAATAAAACTTCCCTTATAATCTTCTAACTTGATTGAAATGATATGTACTTTTATTCATTTCAAAAAAGAAATTGTCATTTTCTTCACTTTTTATTATGAAATAGGTGCTATTATTCTGATGCATAGCAATTTCACTTTTCTATAGCCATATAATATGTGTCATATGCATAGTTATTTACTTCAAAAATATTTTGGAATTAAATGTGATAGCCTAAAGAAAAGTCCAAAGTCATATATGTACCTTATAAAATATTTTCAATCTTTGTTTTGATTCTGAAAATAAAGTTTCCTTTCCCTTTATCTCTCATATTAACATAGTGGAATGAATTTAGTTTTTGAGCAATAAATTAAAAGTACTATTGGAGAAACATAGGGATTACTTGGAATAGGATAATATGAGTATAAAATAAGCAAAAATATAAAAGAATTCTGATAAATGTATAATTATAGTTAATAATAATATCAATAAACAATTTATTGAATATTTCTTATGTAGCTGGCATAACACTATGTAATTTATCAGCTATGTTTCATTGAAACTTATGAAAATTTTACCACATGAATTCTAGTGTGACTACAAGAGTATCCTACCTGCACGGCAGAGCCTGGCAAGCTACCTGTGTCGTATTTGTAATGCCAAATACCAGTGACAATTATAGACCTCATTCCCATGACCTGAACTGGAATGGTTTGAGGCTCTTTATGTTCCTGGAGCAAGCAGGTGCCCTTGGGCTCTACTAGCATGAGACAGGACATATGGAGATGTTACTGGTTCCCGCTTGAGCAAATCGATGATGAATGGGAAGACAGTGATACAGTGATACAATTATAGTGTACCCCCATTTTTTAGATATTGAAACAAAGATTAGGGGAGTGCTACTAGAATAATTATGGACCCATCAAATATGAATGTGGAAATTTTGGCCCAAAAAACCTTAAAATAACCTTGTTTAGAGAGATAGTCTTTAAATAAGACATTACTCTTATATGAATTAGGGTAATGCCTGACCCTGTAAAATAACTGCCTTTATTTATAAATGAAATACTAGATTACTGGGTTTGGCATATTGAACATGCATCGGACAGCTTGCCAGGCTCTGCTGTGCTGGCGCTGTACTCTCTAGTCTCTAACGAGTAGAGCCATTACCGACTGGATCCCACAGGATGTCAAAAGATCACGTGGCCACCCACCTACAAGATAGTCAGACTTCCTTGTCAAGACCCTGAAGGAACGGTTTGAGGCTCTTCATATTCCTGAATCAACCAGATGCCATTGGGCTACATTGGCACATGATAGGGTCCAATGGAAATATTACTGGCACCCGCTCGAGAAATCGATGAATAACGGGATTTAAGTGATCGAGTAACCAAGTGAAATACCAGGAAGGAGTGTACACACCAAATGAAAAGTTGGCCATCTGTAAGTCAAGGAAATTTCTGAAGACACCAAACTACCAGTATCTTGGACATCTATCTTACAGAAATTTAAAAAAAAATTGATTCTTGTTGCTTAAGTTAAATACACTGTGATTTTTATCACCAGTCATAGTAAAGTAAAAATAGGAAATTGAAATTATTTGCTGAGAAGCCACATAGCCTGAGGGATAAAGATTGTGTTTATTCAATGAGTGTTTAGCAGCAGACTTTGAGATTGACACCTAATAGTTACTGCTGAATGAATACTTCCTTGTAATAGAGAAAGCTTGTACCCATGGGCATTTTTCTTCTATAACAAATCTTGTTCAACAATCAAATTACCAAAAGTTTATTTCACCATATTATAATTTCAATTTATATGACAAATTTACTCTACAACATCTGTTAAGGACACAATGACCATTTGAATTGAGATAATTTTTGAAAAGTTCATTATACCACATAATAATGTGATATACATAATGTGATTTTTTACTGGTTTTTACTGGTTTTGGCATATTTAATATTCATCAGACAGTTTGTCAGGCTCTGCCATGCAGGCGGTATACTCTCAGTGGCTTGCCAGGCTCTCTGAGAGGGGTGAGTAGAATATGCTTTGGTAATTTACAGATGAATCATGTGGCAGTGAATGGAGAGAGCTGGTAACAGCTCTGCCTGGTTATCTGCATCTGTGGTTCAGCATACTTGGGCTTGAAATACTTCCCTCTGTAGGGTGGTGTCGGGGCGCTCTGCGGGGTCCCCGACAGTGCCGGGAAGCGGAGTTCCCTTCTACCTCCGAAGCCGGTGAGGAATGGATGAACACTCAGGAATCCGATGAGGTTTTAAAAAGCTTTACTTATCACAGGTTCAGGCATACAAATCAGCAAAAGGAAAAACCCGATGCTTAGGATTCCAGGCTAGAACCCCAGCCACGTGTAGGCCAAGATGGCGACCACCACGTGTAAAGCTTCCAAGGGGAATAAACGCTCACAAAGCGAGATCCCACCGGGAAGAAAAAGCCCGGGAGAGCGGGAACCGGCTAGTTTATACCCCCGCAACTCAGACCTTCCTCCCATTGTTATGGAAAGCAGGGAGGGTCCAATGCCCTTAGGTAGTCCCTCCCTGCATCTCACCGAGGGCCTTTACTGTGCTAATGTTTTGAGCCGGAATGCCTTTGAAATGTAGAGAAGGGGTTTCTGAGATGGCATGTCACTGTACCAAAGACCAACACCAATGCCAGTTAAATATTTCTCCAAGCCTTCACAAGTCTCCTCTACTTCATTGTAGTTTTATATTTTATCAGGGAGCCATGCTTGTTTGTTTGGAAGCAAACAGCATTTCTCTCTGGTCTAATTACTTAGGTGTCCTTACGTGGCCAGGCTAATATGCTGGTAAGATCTAGCTAGTCCCACAATGATTGTGATAGCATGGGAGAATATTTATACCAGCTAGTACAGCATACATGGTCGGATAAACTGTCACATTTAGAATACCCCGTTATCTACGGAGTGATTTGCGGGAGGCAATCCAGAGCAGATGCAGCGGCCCTTAGGAGTCCTGCAACAGGGTGGGTCTCTGACAAGCCAGGCTTGAGATTGGCTTACTCTCTAGGGTGGAGCTCTGACAAGCTGTGGAGTCCGGATGATGAAAAATGCTGTAATGTGATATTACAATTGCAAACACATTTATGATTGAGTTTCAGTCATACATTGTTCAAGGACCTGCTCCTCCACCAGTCCCTTATTCCCACCATTAATGGCCCTAAATTTCCTCCCTTCTCTCCCCAGCCTGCTTCTGTAGCAGGCACTTTCCTCCTCTCTCTCTCTCTCTCTCTCTCTCTCATCTTACACATGAATTGGGATGATTTCAGGTATACACTTTATTTAGTCTGCTATCCTCTAACTTATTCTTTTCAAATTGGGGAGAAAATTCTTAGAATGAGGGACTTACACAACTGAAATAATGAAACTGCATAAATGGAGAATTTTCCAGTAACAGATTCTTGTTAATGTCTTTAGCCAACAATGTACACTGAGCTCCAAACTACTTACTTGACATTACTGTTCTCAAAATGGCCAAGTTATTTTATATTCTTTAGTAGTTATAATTGATAATTAAGTTTAGGGTTATTGTTTTAGGCCTCATGGAGTATTAGCCAATCCAGAATGTTAGTAAATGCAATTATATAAAACACTACAAAGTATCTGGCAGTTAATTCAGTGGGTGAAATGACTGCCTTTTGCTTGATTGACCAAGTTTGATCCCAACACACCTTGTGGTTTCCTGAATACTGCCAGGAGGGATCCTGAGTACAGAAGCAGGAGAAAGGCTTAGGTACTCTTGGTGCCTACAGGCTCCTCATTAAAACGAAACAAAACCACACAAAATAAAATGTGGTCCATAACCAAATAACAATTAGAAATATTTACGTTTGATTTTCAATGCTTGTGCTTCCAGGTTCATGCAGTTGGGGTCAGAGCACTAGTGCAGCAGGTAGCATGTTATGCAGCTGAATTTGGTTTACCCCTGTCATCCCAGGTGGTCCCCCAAGTCCAGACAGGAGTGAGTCCTAAGCACTGCTGGGTAAGGCCACCAAAGTTACACTCTTCTATGTAAACACTGATAGAGAGTGTGGCAGTTACAGAAGTCACCTTGACTCTGAATAACTTTTGGCTTATTATACATCTACTAAGACTTCTATGCTATCTAGATTGGGCACAGCTCCTCTTTATACACACTGCACCCAGCGTGGGACAGTTACCCTGGCTATGCACACAAACAAAAAACATGACATAATGTATTCATGTACCTCTATGGCTTAAACTCAAAAGCTATTTTTTTCTGTAACCATAACTTAAATTTGTCGTCAGTGCTGAAGATCTATCCTAACTGTGTATATATCAAGCATTATTATATGTGCATTTCAAAAAATAAGAGGAGAGTTAAACATTCGTATGAACAACAATTCCATTATTTGCCATCATCTCAAGAAGCCTCTAAATACTTTTTTTTTTTTTTTTTTTTTTTTTTTTTGCTTTTTGGGTCACACCTGGTTATGCTCAGGATTTACTCCTGGCTCTTTGCTCAGCAATTACTCCTGGCGGTGCTCGGGGGACCATATGGGATGCCGGGGATCGAACCCGGGCTGGCACAGGCCGGGCTGCTTGCAAGGTAAACACCCCACCTGCTGGGCTATCGCTCCGGCCCCCTAAATACTTTTTTGAACTAAAATAAAACATTTGTGTACCTATGTTCATTTCAGCACTTCTCACAATAACCAAAATTCACAAATAATACAAATGCATAGAATAGATGACTGGAATAAGACACTACAGGGTGCACTCCATACACATACATACAATGAAATCCTAGCTTTAAGAAAAGATTAATTAGCCACTATGTGGATTGTGCTGGAAGGCATATTGCAGAATCAAGTTAAGGACAGGGACGGGTACAGAACGATCTCTCATGTGTGCTTTATAAAGAAGCAGTAAAGAAGCAACCAATTATCAGGGTCAACCAAACTAGAAGATTAGTGTCCAAATCTTAGTTCATCTAGTGACAGGGGTGGGACGGGTCCATGGAACAATGATGGGGTGGGTACTTGAACACTGGGTGTGGCTGTGGAACAATGTTGCATATTGTAAATTATGGTACCTCAATAACATTGGGAAAAACTCAACAAATTGTGGTGGTATTTTTCTGCTCTCATATATTTTCAATTTTTAATGCCAAAGGGATCAATAGTGATCCTAGAGGATCACTATTTTCCTGTTCTTACCCCAAAGTATATATAGAGTTTAAATTAATACTGTGTTTGTAACTGCTATTTTGAATAATATGACTTGTGAAGTTATTTTTTTTTTTTTAGATTTCATAGTTTGTTTAGGTTTCATAGTTTCTAGTGGGATCTCTCCCAATGTAGTGGGTGACTGTTGGATGACAGGCTTAGCTAGTTTGAGAGCTTTGCTATTTTACCCACTCATGCTAAATCTACTTACATGTTCTTAAGCCAAGGTTCATTCTAATGAGATCTCTCTTCTATGTAAACACTGATAGAGAGTGTGGCAGTTACAGAAGTCACCTTGACTCTGAATAACTTTTGGCTTATTATACATCTACTAAGACTTCTATGCTATCTAGATTGGGCACAGCTCCTCTTTATACCCACTGCACCCAGCGTGGGACAGTTACCCTGGCTATGTTGAGACTATCTTTAAGATTATAGGAAGGATCATACTAGTTTGCCCTCACGCAGGCAAGTGTGACCCTTTCAGTATACGGGAGAACAAGATACTCAGAATCACACTGGTACAGATAATAAATAAGAAGGGTCTTGTGGGTACCATCTAGATTACATGAAGCCCATGATATTTATACCATCTCTCTCTCTCTCTCTCCAGTGTTTTACATAAGAGACAATCTCTGAAGAAGAGATTAGTCCTTGCCATAATCCTTTGTTTATACCTGTAATAGGGTGTGGCACCCCCTTCTACATTGTGTTTAGGGTTCTTCATTGACAGGACCCTCCCTATCAACAGATAGGATTACTTTGGTGTATAAAAGGGGACTGACTTGAGGCACTTGCCCATTTTTTCCCCTTTTTCCCCCTGCTCCTTCTTTTGGGTAGGACTAATCTCAGGTGAGAATCTCTCTCTTTGGTGGGACAATTGGGCTCTCTTGTGTGGTCTATGTTCTGCCAGAGCTAGAGTTCTTTTATTATATTGGATTTCAGTGGTAGAGCTTCTGTACTAATAAAAACCTTTTAGGAACTGCGGCCGACTCATGAGTTTTCATCTGTTCCCTCGTCGGCCTTGGAGGTAGAAAAGAACTTGTGTTCTGATACTGTCGGGGGAGCCCGGCGGATCCCGACAGGTGACTACACAATTGCTAAAAACTATACCTGAGACTTCACTGCCATATTAGCTCAGCACTTTGAGAATTCTTTCTGGCCTACCACTTTTGATTTTAGAGTCGACTTTTTTTAAAATTACAAATCATTTGAGAGTGTGATTCCATTTGAATAGATTTATTGAGCCATGAATTACTAACAATATTAATAATTTTATAGTATTCATTTTTAATATATTATGAGTAAAAAAGAAAAAGAAAATCAAACACTTAATTTTAACTTGCTCACTAATGCACAGTCAAAATATAATTATAATTCTGAGTGCTAGTCATTAACTAGATGTTTTATATATTATAGGGTCGTATTTGAGTTAAAGTAGATGAAATAGCATTATAAGTACCATTAAATGGCATTTATAAAAATTAAGAGGCATTCATTATATATTATATATTATATATATCAGTAACAATTATAATAGGTCATTCCCATGACCTAATATAATGGTTTGAGGCTCTTTATGTTCCTGTAGCAAGTCGATGCCCTGGCTCTACTGGCATGAGACAGGACATATGGAGATATTACTGGTGCCTGCTCTAGCCAATAGATGATCAACGGGAAGATCGTGATCATGATCGTGATTGTGATGCATATATAAACATACATATGAAGAACTCTAAGACAGATTTTTCTATATTACTGACACTTCTAACTTCTTGAAAATGCTATTGATTATGAGATCTGTTTAACATGTGTATACAGTCTCTCTTGCCTTTATCAAAGAAATCCAAATGGCCTTTCGATATTGGCCCCTAGGTTACTTAATTCTTCATCATAGGGTACAATTCATTAAATCACACTGTTCTAAAATTAAAAATTTTAAACTTAAACCAACTAAAATATATAAAAACATTCTTACCTTTTCAACTAATTATCCACAGATATCCCACAGTTATAATATCTAACCACTGAATAATAAATGTAATAGTATACTATTACATTTATTATTCAGTGGTTAGATATTTTCTACATAATATGTGAAGTAGAAGTAAGGGTATCTTCTGTCAATCGTATTCATATGTTAAAATTGTGTGCTTATTCAAAAAAAACAAGGCAAATGTGTAATAAATACTTTGATTGAAAAGGGTAAAATAATATTATTTTTGGTCATATGGCATGATTCTTATAAAGGAAATGAAAGAACATACCAATAAACTAGTACTAAGAAGGTATTACATAAAAGTCACAGAATCAGAGTAACTAAACAAATACCAATAGCTTTTCTTTATCTACATGAACATTTAAAACATGTGAAAGTATGTTTCAGTTTTATAGCAATGGTTCTATAACTATGCAAAACTATAATTTTATTCTTCTTATCTTCAGGTAGGAAAGATTGAAAGCAGAGGTCTTCAAAAAAAGAAAGAAAAAGGTTGAATTTGGCAGAAAATTAATTGGAAGAAAGGAAGAAAAAGATGAGTGTCTAGGTTGACCTTATTCCAAAACATACAGTATTTATTTCTATAATAAAAGTAAAGTGGTATTGGTTAAAGAATAGACCCATGGAAATATAGAATTAACTAGATGAAAGATATTGATTTACACAAAAAAGTTTTCTTTCTTTCTTCCTTCCTCCCTTCCTCCCTTCCTTCCTTCCTTCCTTCCTTCCTTCCTTCCTTCCTTCCTTCCTTCCTTCCTTCCTTCCTTCCTTCCACCCTTCCTTCCTTCCACCCTTCCTTCCTTCCTTCCTTCCTTCCTTCCTTCCTTCCTTCCTTCCTTCCTTCCTTCTTTCTTTCTTTCTTTCTTTCTTTCTTTCTTTCTTTCTTTCTTTCTTTCTTTCTTTCTTTTCTTTCTTTCTTTCTTTCTTTCTTTCTTTCTTTCTTTCTTTCTTTCTTTCTTTCTTTCTTTCTTTCTTTCTTTCTTTCTTTCTTTCTTTCTTTCTTTCTTTCTTTCTTTCTTTCTTTCTTCCTTTCTTTTTCTTTTTGTCTTTTTTTCTTTTTTGTCTTTCCTTTCTTTCTTTTAAGCAGTTATAAATTGCAAATTGTATAATTATACATTACACATAATCAAAGTTACAGTTGTCACAACATGCGTATGTAGTAGATAAAGAACTAAGTGATGTTTAGACCTTGAGTTAAACATTGAACTCGTTTACTTTGACCTGCCCTTTATCTAATTTCTATCTATTTTCATTATCCATTTTCATTATCCATTAAGACTATTTGAACAGACACATAACTGGTATTCCTTTATACTCTTTTAAGTACTTCCAGTACACAAACAAGTAACTAATGATCTGTGCAAAATATGTTAATTTTATTACCCTTTGCTTATAAAAATAAACTCAGTTTTGTTTTCATACCATATACTCCAGTCTTCTATATAATTTTCTTATAAACATTGTATATATTAAATAAAAAACAAATCTTAAAAAGTACCATCATTTTCTCATTAGAAATAAAATTATGGAAAAAAAGTTTATATTTCTTGTCTTTTTTTAAAAACTTTTTTATTATACCACCGTGAACACAAAGGTGTTCATAATTGGTTCTTGGTAATACAGTATTCCAGCACCCATCCCTCCACCAGTGCCCCATTTCCACCACCAATGTACCCCTCCACCTCCCATCCCCTCACCCGCCTTAATAGCAGGTACCCCAGTTTTCCTCTCTTTCTCTCTCTATCTCTCTCTCTGTCTCTGCATCTCTCTCCCTCTTATTTTACACATTGTGGCTAGCCCTGCAGGTATTTAGAGTTTATCACTTAAGTCTCTTTGTGTATATTCAGTGGTGAGTTTTCATCTGCCATTACCATTTCCCATATTTATTAAAACACTGGTATCTATTTATATCCTATTAATGAATGCAGTCATTCTATATCTGTCCTTTTCCTTCTGACTAATTTCACTCAGCATGATAGACTCCATGTCCATCCATTTGCAGGTAAATTTCATAATTTCATCTTTTCTGACAGCCGCATAGTATTCCATAGTGTAGATGAACCACAGTTTCTTTAGCCAGTCCTCTGTTCTCGGGCATTTAGGTTGTTTCCAGATTCTAGCTATAGTGAATAGCGCAGAGATGAATAAAGAAGTACAGATAGTGTTTCTGCTATGTGTTTTTCGGTCTCTAGGGTATATTCCCAGGAGTGCTATTGCTGGATCAAATGGGAGCTCAATATCTAGCTTTCGGAGGAATGCCCATATTGTTTTCCAAAAGGGCTGGACCAGTCGGCACTCCCACCAGCAGTGGATGAGAGTCCCTTTTTCCCCACATCCACGCCAGCACCGGTTGTTCTTGCTGTTTTGGATGTGTGCCAGTCTCTGTGGCACTTTCTATCTAGTACTTTCTATCTATATTTCTTGTCTTGATGATAGTACTAGTCACTAATATAGACTCTAATAAATTCAGAAATTTGTATACTTAACATATAATACTAATACTTAATTTATCACTGTTGTGCGTTACCCAGGAGCCTACAAGATCACTTTCAATTTGGCTGTTTGCTTCCACACCTTTATTTTGGAGGAAAGTGACAATCAAGTACAATTTGAGCAATCGGAATTGTTGACATGATGCTTGAATCCAATGGCCTTGCAGAACTTTGAAATCCTCCTCATTGTGAGAAGGAGAAAAGCAACACGTTTGGCATCCAGCTGAGAGACTGTGAGAACTCCCTAAGTAGAGCGGGTGGGGGGATGAAAAGGAAAAGTGTTTCTATCTAGAACTCAGGATTAATTATATCTGTGAGATCTGTGTACTGTAATGAGACAAGAGTGGCCTAGAAATAGGGTCTGTCCTGAAATAAATAGGAACAGTACAAAGATCTCACAGTGACATTAAAAAAGAAAAGAATAGCCTCTGAAGGTGTGGTTGGCCTGACATATCACAGAGTTGTGTGACTGAGGAAAAGGAATGCATTTTGTTAATGTGCGGCCAGTAGGTTTCTAGTCTGCAAGTCTAATTTCTTAAATAAATCTTGGATTTTTTTTTTTTGGTACGCTGGTGCTTCTGTGAGTGCGTGCACGTGAGCACACACACACACACACACACACTATTTGTCTAAAGGGCTACTTTTTTCATTCACTTTATTAATTTTCATTAATCCATTTAGTCCATAACATCACACAATGTTGTGAATAAATTTCTAAGACTGTATTATGAGCTTAAGTAGTATTTTATGCTCCCCAAATATTTAGCAGTCTTTGATATGTTTCTCTCATTAAAAAGGATGTCATTTTGAAGCTAGATAAATTTCCTTCTACCTCAGGTTATGAAAGAAAGAAGGGAACAAAAAGGAGAAAAAAGAAAGTGAAGGAGTGGATGAAAGAACTAAAGAGAGAAAAAGAGACAGAAAGGGGGAGACAAAGAAAGAGGGAAAGAAGGAGATAGGCAAAAGAGAAGAGGGAAGAAAGAATTTCAGCAGTTTTATTTCAGAACCTTCTTCCTTCTGGAGTTGGCGATTGACATTAGAAAATGTCACCAGGTGTGTTGTTGTTGAGTACCTAAAAAGTTTAACACAAAGCTAAAAATGCCTTCTTAATGGGCATCACAGATTCTGGTGTGTGTTGTGCAGTGCTCCTGCTGTTCAACACCATTTGAAATGTTGGCCCATAAAATTTTGAGATTGTATTTTTTCGTTTTGGGGAGCCTTTTTGCTCCCCCAAAGTAATTTATTTATTTATTCATTTATTTATCCATTTATTTTTATTAATATCTTATTGTACCACCATGAGATATACAGTTACAAAGATGTTCATTCTTGGGTTATGATCATATAGTGTTCCAGCACCCATCCGTCCACCAGTGCTCATTTCCAACCACCAATGTCCCCACTTCCCTCCCTCTTCCCCTAACATGACTCTATGGCTGTTTCTTTATCTCTTTTCTCTCTCTCTTATTTTCTCTCTTCCTTCTATTACACATTATGGATTGCAATACATCCATTTATCATGTGTATCTTTTTGCCTATATTCAATGCTCAGTTCTAGGCTACCATTGTCATTTTCAACATTTATTAACACTTACAACATTTATTTATTATTAGTCTTTTTTTTCCCTTCTGACTAATTTCACTCAACATGAAACTTTCCATGTCCATCCATTTATAGGCAAAATTCATAACTTCATTTTTTCCTAACAGCTGCATAGTTTTCCATAGTGTAGGTGTACCACAGTTTATCCAGTCATCAGTTCTCAGGCACTCTGTTTGTTTCCAGATTCTGGTTATTGTGAATAGTGCTGCTATGAAAATAAAAGTGCAAATGATGTTTCTGCTGTGTGTTTTTGGCTTCCCAGGATATATTCCCAAGAGTGATATGGCTGGGTCAAATTGGAGCTCAATTTCTAGCCTCCGGAGGAATGTCCATATTGTTTTCCAAAAGACTGTACCTGTCGACAATCCCACCAACAATGGATGAGAGTCCCTTTGTCCCCACATCCAAACCAGCACTTGTAGCCCTTGATCTTTCGGATATGTGCCAGTCTCTGTGGTGTCAGGTGATACCTCATTGTTGTTTTGATTTGCATCTTGCGGATGATTAGCGATGATGAGCATTTTTTCACACCCCTTTTGGCCATTCAAATTTCTTTCTTATAGAAGTTTCTGTTCATTTCTTTTCCCCATTTTTTGATGGGGTTGATTGTTTCTTCTTGTAAAGTTTTACCGGTGCCTAATATGTCCTGGATATTAACCCCTTATCATATGGGTCACTATCTATCACTATCCTCCCGTTGATCATCTATTTGCTAAAGCGGGCTCCAGTAACATCTCCATATGTCCTGTCTCATGCTAGTAGAGCCCAAGGGCATCTATTCTCTCCAGGAACATAAAGAGCCTCAAACCATTATATTAGGTCATGGGAATTAATATAATTGTTACTGGTATTTGGCATATCAAATAAAACAGAGCAGGTTGCCAGGCTTGCCATGCAGGTGGCTTACCCTTGTAGTCACCTCTAAATATATCATTTATAGATGAACCACGTGGCAGAAAGCGGCTGCGAGACAGGCTGTGATAGGCTGTCGCTGGGTGGAGTTCTGACGGAAGGAAGTCTGGATGTGGAAAATGGCGGCCCGATGGAGTGGGGGGGTCATCTGGCTAGTTGTGCGGCTCTGCTGGGGTGGCGGGCCAGGGCTAGAACCCGCCATCCCTCCGGGCGCCTCGTGAGCAGCTGGGCACAGGGAGAGCAAGTAGCAGCTCTGCCCCATGTCTGTAAGTAAGCAAGTAGCTGAGCTGCTTCTTGCTCTCCCTGTGCCCAGCTGCTCAAGAGGCGCCCGGGAGGGATGGCGGGTTCCAGCCCTGGCCTGCCACCCCAGCAGAGCCGCACAACAAGCCAGATGACCTCCCCACTCCATCGGGCTGCCATTTTCCACATCCAGACTTCCCTCGTCAGAACTCCACCCAGCGACAGCCTATCACAGCCCATCTCATCGAGTTCCACAATGCAGCAGTTTTTTTTTTTCAATCCAACCCAGGTATGCTGAACCAGAGTATTGGGTGAATATTCTTTCCCATTCTGTCCCTCCCCAAAGTTTTAAACATATGCCAAAATTCTGCATCTTGCCTGAATTCAAACTTAGGTCAGAAAAAAGCAAGGAGAGCACCTAGACTTTGTTCTCGTTCTCTAGCCAAGATGATATTTGGGAAACAGCTTTACTAAATGTATTCACAGTTATGAAGAAAATTAGGAATAGTGGTTTTTCAACAATATGTTATACTATTTTTTTTCTTTTTCTCAATTGCCACCATATCTTACCGCATTTAGAGACATGGAACTCTTCAATTCACTTGTTTTTAATTATTTTCAATATGCATATGGCTCTCCCCACCAGGTGCATTCCTTTTTTTTTTTTCCTTTTTTGGGTCACACCTGGCAATGCTCAGGAGTTTCTCTTGGCTCTGCACTCAGGAATTACTCCTGGCGGTGCTCGGGGGACCATATGGTATGCCGGGGATCGAACCCTGGCCGACATGGGTCGGCGGCAAGGGAAATGCCCTACCCGCTGGGCTATCGCTCCGGCCCACCAGGTGCATTCCTGCAGCGGGCAGCCCCCGAGGTCCCCCTTTCCACCATAAAGGGCTGGCACTTTGTCAAGGGGACCAAACCACACCCACTTTTTGGATCTTCCACTGGACTACCTCCACCCCAACCCCGACTCCAGAACCACCCAGTGACACTCCAAAATTCAAAACCGTGAGGACACTAGTGCATCCACATGAAACAACACCTATCTACCTGAGATAGCCCTGAGCGCTTGCCCCTACATCCTTTATTATACATCCCCTAACTGCAAAGTAATTCAGGCACCTACTAACTCTATTGACTAGTCACCCAGAACACACATTTTCAACCTAGGATAGTCATTATGGTAAAACAATGCAGAATACCTTCAAGCTTTACGATTGAAGTCACTAATACAGATGAGTCAAGCAATAACGATGAACTATATAACCTCTCTGAAAAGGAATTTCGGAAGGGGCTGTTAAAGATTCACAAGGAACTCAAGGAAACAATGGAATACAAAGTCAATAAAATACAGGAGGACATGAGAACAGAATTGAGTAAATTTCAGACCAAAGTGAAAGCAGAAATAACAGATATTAAAAATGAGGTAAGTGAACTAAAAACACAGGGGAAGGCCTCCAAAGCAGAGTAACAGCTACTGAAGAAAGAATTAGTGATCTCGAAGAGGAGGTTCAGAGAATCTGTAGACAACACCAGAAGATGGAGAAAAGACTCACAATCAATAAACAGACTACCAGAGAAAATCAGGATGAAGCCAAAGGAACAACATGCGCATCATTGGGGTCCCAGAAGGGCAAGAAGAAAACCCTGATGAAAAAAAAATTGTCAAAGCCATCATCGCTTAGAAGTGCCCTGAACTGAAAAAAGCATGCTCCCAGATATAGGAGGCCTGTAGGATACCAGCTGAAAGAAACCCCAATAAGAATACTCCAAGACACATCCTTATTAAAATGACAAAAAAAAGATAAAGACAGAATACTGAAAGCAGCAAGGTCAAAGAAGGAAATCACATACAAAGGAGCAGACTTCTCAGATGAAGCACTCCAAGCCCGAAAACAATGGTGGGACATTTTGAAAAGACTCAATGAACTGCAGGCATCACCAAAAAATTCTTTACCCAGCTAGACTTACTTTCAGATTTGAAGGAAAGATACACAACTTCACGGATAAACAACAACTCAGGAAATTCATAGACTCAAAACCAACTTTAAAAGAAGGATTGAAGGGTCTATTGTAAAATAAGACAACCCCAAGCCACAACAAGTTTAACAGAAAGATGGCATAAAATCCAATGACAATATCTCTCAATGTCAATGGTCTAAATGAACCAATTAAGAGACATAGGGTGGTAAAATGGATTAAAAAACTGAATCCAACATTCTGCTGCCTACAAGAAACACATCTGAATAATCAGAGCAAACACAGACTCAAAGTCAAAGGCTGGAAGACCATTATCCAGGCAAACAACTCCTCCAAAAAAGGTGGGTGTGGCCATACTCCTGTCTGACAATATAGACTTCAGGCTGAAAAAGGTTAAAAAGGACAATGAAGGCCATTTCTTAATAATTAAGGTGTATGTATACCAGGAAGAAATCACACTACTAAACATATATGCACCAAACGAGGGACCAGCAAAATATTTAAAACGACTATTAATAGACCTCAAAGAAGACATTAACAGTAGCACAACAATAGTCGGAGATTTCAACACGGCCTTATCAACTATGGATAGATCGACGAGACTGAAACTCACCAGGGAAACACTGGACCTGAAAGAAGAAATAGAAGAAAGAGAGCTGGTTGATATATACAGGGCTTTTCATCCCAAAAAAGCTGAATACACATTTTTTTTCCAGTGCACATGGAACATTCTCCAAGATAGACCATATATTGAGCCATAAAGCATACCTCAATAAAATAAAAAGATAGAAATCGTGTAGACTATCTTTTCATATCATGATGCACTGAAAATAGTAGTTAACCATACACAGAAGCAGGGAGTCAAACCAAACACTTGGAAACTGAACAGCTCACTGCTGAACAACAAATGGGTCATAGAAGAAATCAAACAGAAAATCCAAAGACTCCTAGAAACAAATGGCAATGAAGATACCAACTATCAGAACTTGGGGGACACAGCAAAAACTGTGTTAAGAGGGAAGTTCATAGTTCTGCAAGCATTCATAAGGAAAGAAGAAAGGGCCCACATAAATGACCTGACCTCACTGCTGAAAATATTTGAAAAAGACCAACAAAAAGAAGCCCAACCCAGGCAGAAGGAAGCAAATAAAACTTAGGGAGGAAATCAACAAGCTGGAAACCAAAAAAAAAATCCGAAAGATTAATGAAACCAAGAGCTGGTTCTTTGACAAAATAAACAAGATCGACAAGCCACTGGCAAGACTTGTAAGGACAGGAAAAAAAAGAGAGAACCCAAATAAACAGAATCAGAAATGAAAATGGTGACATCACAACAGAAAAGACAGAAATCCAAAAAGATCACCAAAGATTACTTTGAGAACCTGTATGCCATGATACATGAGAACCTAGAAGAAATGTATAAATTCCTGAAGTTCTATAACCTCCCACAATTGAAACAAGAAGACCTCCAATACCTGAATAAGCCTATTGCCATCAAGGAAATTGAAACAGTAATTAAAATCTCCCAGACAAAAATGTCCAGGCCCAGATGGGTTCCCTAGCCGAATTCTACCAAACCTTTAAGGAGGACCTACTGCCTGTCCTGATCAAGCTCTTCCAGGAAATAGAAGAAACAGAAACACTCCCAAACAGCTTCTACGAAGCACACATCACCCTGATACCCAAACAGGGAGAGACAACACAAAAGAAGGAAAATTACAGACCAATATCTTTTGATGAACACAGATGCTAAGATCTTCAACAAAATACTAGCAAACAGAATCCAAGGACTCATCAAAAAGATCATACATCATAACCAAGTAGGTTTCATCCTGGGAATGCAAGGACGGTTCAACATTCGCAAATAAATTAACATAACACATCATATCCATAAGAGAAAAATATAAACCATATGATCCTATCAATAGATGCAGAAAAAGAATTTGACAAGATTCAGGACCCATTCATGATTAAAACCCTCCAGAAAATGGGAATGGAAGGAAGCTTCCTCAAAATAGTCAAAGCCATCTACCAAAAGCCCACAACGAGTATCATTCTCAATGGGGAAAAATTGAAAGCCTTCCCCTTAATATCAGGAACACAACAAGGTTGCCCTCTCACTTTATTCAATATAGTACTGGAAGTACTCGCCATAGCAATCAGAGAAGAAAAGGACATTAAGGGCATCCAGATAGGCAAGGAAGAAATCAAGCTATCATTATTTGAAGATGACATGATATTATACTTAGAGAACCCTAAACTCTCGACCCAAAAATTCTTAGAAAAAATGGATATGTATAGTAGAGTGGCAGGATACAAAATCAATACCAAAAGTCGGTGGCTTTCCTATACACAAATAACGAAAGAGAAGAAAGGGATATTAAGAAATCGATTCCATTCACATTGCACCACAGAAAACCAAATACCTAGGAATCAGCTTAACCAAGTGTGTAAAGGACCTATACAAAAAGAACTACAAGACACTGCTTCAAGAAATAAAAGAGGACACGAGGAAATGGAAATACATTCCCTGCTCATGGATGGGGGAGAATTAACATTGTCAAGATGGTAATACTCTCTAGAGCTTTTTACAGATTCAATGCTGTTCCTATAAGGATACCCATGACATTCTTTAAAGAAATTGACCAAACACTCCTGATATTTGTATGGAATAATAAACCCCCACAGCTAGCTAAAGAAATCCTTGGGAAAAAGGTGATGGGAGGCATCACCTTTCCCAACCTCAAACTGTACTACAAAGCAGCAGTAATAAAAACAGCATGGTACTGGGAAAAAACAGACCTGTAGATCTATGGAATAGAGTTGAATATCCTGACACCCACCCTCAAAGACATGATCAGTTAAATCTTTGATAAAGGTGCAAAGAGTCCAAACTGGAGTAAGGAAAGCCTCTTCAACAAGTGGTGCTGGGAAAACAGGACAGCTTCATGTAAAAAAGAATAATTTGGACCTGTGCCTAACACCTTGCACAAAAATCAGATCGAAATGGATTAAATATCTCAATATCAGACCTGAATCCATAAAGTACATTGAAGAAAATATAGGAAAAACCCTCCACGACATTGAAGCTAAAAACATCTTCAAAGATGAAACACCATTAACAAAGCTACTAGAAGAAAAGATAAACATATGGGGACTACATGAAACTAAAGAGCTTCTGCACCTCAAAAGAAACAGTGACTAAGATACAAAAGGCAGTCCATAGAATAGAATGGGAAAGAATATTCACCCAATACCCATCTGATAAGGGGTTAATATCCAGGATATATCAGGCACTAATACAGCTATATAAGAAGAAAACAGCCAACCCCATAAAAAATGGGGAGAAGAGATGAACAGAAACTTTGACAAGGAAGAAATTTGAATGGCCAAAAGGCATATGAAAAAATGCTCATCATCCCTAATCATCAGAGAGATGCAAATCAAAACAACAATGAGATATCACTTCACACCACAGAGACTGGACCATATTCAAAAGGGTAAAAGCAACAAGTACTGGTGTGGATGTGGGGAAAAGGGGACTCTCATACATTGTTGGTGGGAATGTCGACTTGTAAAACCTTTCTGGAAAACAATATGGACATTCTTCCAAAGACTAAAAATCGAGTTCTCTTTCGACCCAGACATACCACTTCTGGAAATATACCCTGGGAAGCCAAAAACACACAGCGGAAACACAATCTGCACTTTTATTTTCATAGCAGCACTATTCACAATAGCCAGAACCTGGGAAACAACCAGTATGCCCGAGAACTGATGACTGGATAAAAGAAACAGTGGTACATCTACACAATGGAATACTATGCAGCTGTTAGGAAAAACGAAGTTCTGAGATTTGCCTATAAATGGATGGACATAGAAAGGATCATGTTGAGTGAAATTAGTCAGAAGGAAATAGAGAGACATAGAATGATTGCATTTATTTGCATGACATAAATATATCAGGTGGTCTTAACAAAAATGGAAATTACCGCAAACATGAGGGAGTCAGAGATTAGGTAATACAGAGAAGGGAACATGTGTGAATAAATGTCGAAAGGGCTGATACCAACATAGAACTCAGCATTAAATACAGACAAAAAATGCACATGATGGCTTCCAAGTGTATGTAGTGCACACAATGTGTAGAAGAAGGAAGGGAGAGAGAGGGAGAAAGAAAAGAGATAAAGAACCTGCAAATTAGGCAGGCTATGGGGGGGGAGGTAATTGGGGACATTGGTAGTGGGAAATGTGCACTGGTGGAGGGCGGGTGCTGGAACACTATGTGACCAAAACCTCCAAACATGAACAATGTTGTAATTGTATATCTCACGGTGGTATAAGAAAATGATTAAAAAATATGCATAAAATTTTCATTAATTCCTTTGCAGCAAAAT
>JAJIBD010024160.1:0-12877 GCA_021461705.1 Cryptotis parvus
CGGATAGATCAACGAGACTGAAACTCACAATGGAAATACTGAAGGAAGAAATGGAAGAAAGAGAGCTGGTTGATATATACAGGGCTTTTCATCCCAAAAAAAGCTGAATACACATTTTGTCCAAGATAGACCATATACTGAGCCACAAAGCATACCTAAACAAAATAAAAAAGATTGAAATTGTGTCAGCTATCTTTTCAGATCATGATGTACTGAAAATAGTAGTTAACCATACACAGAAGCAGGGGAACCAAACCAAACACCTGGAAACTGAACAGCTCACTGCTGAACAACAAATGGGTTATAGAAGAAATCAAACAGGAAATCCAAAGATTTCTGGAAACAAATGAAAATGAAGACACCAACTATAAGAACTTGTGGGACACAGCAAAAGCTGTGTTAAGAGGAAAGTTCACAGCTCTGCAAGCATTAATAAGGAAAGAAGAAGGGGCCCACATAAATATCCTGACCTCACAGCTGAAAATATTAGAAAAAGACCAACAAAAGAAGCGCAACCCAGGCAGAAGGAAGGAAATAATAAAACTTAGGGAGGAAATCAATGAGCTAGAAATCAAAAAAAAACAATCCGAAAGATTAATGAAACCAAGAGCTGGTTCTTTGAAAAATTAAACAAGATCGATAAGCCACTGGCAAGACTTGTAAGGACAGGGAAAGAGAGAAAGCAAATAAACAGAATCAGTAATGAAAATGGTGACAACACAACAGAAAAAAACAGAAATCCAAAAGATCATCAAAGATTACTTTGCGAACCTGTATGCCACAAAACATGAGAACCTAGAAGAAATGGATAAATTCCTGAAGTCCTATAACCTCCCACGATTGAAACAAGAAGACCCTCCAATACCTAAAATAAGCCTATCACCATCGAGGACATTGAAACAGTAATTAAAGCCTGCCCAAACACAAAAGCCCAGGTCCAGATGGGTTCAGTAGCGAATACTACCAAACCTTTAAGGAGGACCTACTGCCAGTCCTGTTTAAGCTCTTCCAGGAAATAGAAGAAACAAAAACACTCCCAAAAAGCTTCTATGAGGCACATATCACCCTGATACCCAAAGCAGGGAGAGACAACACAAAGAAGGAAAATTACCGACCAATCTCCTTGATAAACATAGATGCTAATATCTTCAACAAAATACTAGCAAACAGAATCCAAAGACTCATCAAAAAGATCATACATCATGACCAAGTAGGATTCATCCTGGGAATGCAAGGTTGGTTCAACATTCACAAATCAATCAACATAATCCATCATATCAATAAGGGGAAAAAATAAAAGCCATATGGTTCTATCAATAGATGCCAAAAAAGCATTTGACAAGATCCAGCACCCATTCATGATTAAAACCCTCCAGAAAATGGGAATTGAAGGAAGCTTCCTCAAGATAGTCAAAGGCATCTACCAAAAGCCCACAGCGAGTATCATTCTCAATGGGGAAAAATTGAAAGCCTTCCCCTTAAGATTAGGAACACGACAAGGTTGCCCTCTCTTACCTCTTTTATTCAAAATAGTACTGGAAGTACTCGCCATAGCAATCAGAGAAGAAAATGACATTAAGTGCATCCAGATAAGCAAGGAAGAAATCAATCTATCATTATTTGCAGATGACATGATATTATACATAGAGAAACCTAAACTCTCGACCCAAAAACTCTAAGAAACAATAGATAAGTATAGTAGAGTGGCAGGGTACAAAATCATTACCCAAAAGTCAGTGGCTTTCCTATACACAAATAACAAAAGAGAAGAAAGGGATATTAAGTAATCTATTCCATTCACAATTGTGCCACAGTAAATCAAATACCTAGGAATCAGTTTAACCAGGTGTGTAAAGGACCTATACAAAGAGAACTACAAGACACTGCTTCAAGAAAACAAAGAGGACACCAGGAAAAGGGAAACACATTCCCTGCTCATGGATGGGGAGAATTAATATTGTCAAGATGGTAATACTCCCTAGAGCTTTGTACAGATTCAATGCGGTTCCTATAAGGATACCCATTACATTCTTTGAAGAAATTGACCAAACACCCCTGAAATTAGTATGGAATAATAAACCCCCATGGATAGCTAAAGCAATCCTTGGGAAGAAGAAGATGGGAGGCATCACCTTTACCAACCTCAAACTGTACTACAAAGCAGCAGTAATTAAAACAGCGTGGTACTGGAATAAAAACAGACCTGTGGACCTATGGAATAGTGTTGAATATCCTGACACTCACCCTCAAAGACATGATCAGTTAATCTTTGATAAAGGTTCAAAGAGTCCAAACTGGAGTAAGGAAAGCCTCTTCAACAAATGTTGCTGGGAAAACTGGACAACTACATGTAAAAAACTGAATTTGGACCTGTGCCTAACACCTTGCACAAAAAATCAGATCAAAATGGATTAAAGATCTCAATATCAAACCTGAGTTCATAAAGTATGTTGAAGAAAAATATAGGAAAAACCCTCCATGGCATTGAAGCTAAAGACATCTTCAAAGGTGAGACACCATTAACAAAGCAACTAGAAGAAAATATAAACATATGGGACTACATGAAACTGAAGAGCTTCTGCACCTCGAAAGAAACAGTGACCAAGATAGAAAGACAGTCGACAGAATGGGAAAGAATATTCACCCAATACCCATCTGATAAGGGGTTAATATCCAGGATATATCAGGCACTGGTACAGCTATATAAGAAGTGATTCCTGAGTGTAGAGCCAGGGAGAAACCCCTGAGCATCGCCGGGTGTGAAAAAAAATGCTCATCATCACTAATCATCAGAGAAATGCAAATCAAAACAACAATGAGATATCACCTCACACCACAGAGACTGGCCCAAATCCAAAAGGGTAAAAGCAACAAATGCTGGCGTGGATGCGGGAAAATGGGGACTCTCATACATTGTTGGTAGGAATGTCGACTTGTATAACCTTTCTGGAAAACAATATGGACATTCCTCTAAAGACTAGAAATTGAGCTCCCTTTTGACCCAGCCATACCACTCACTGGGTATATACCCTGGGAAGCCAAAAACACACAGCAGAAACACAATCCGCACTTTTATTTTCATAGCAGCACTATTCACAATAGCCAGAACCTGGAAACAACCAGCATGCCTGAGAACTGATGACTGGATACAGAAGCTTTGGTACATCTACACAATGGAATACTATGCAGCTGTTAGGAAAATGAAGTTATGAAATTTGCCTATAAATGGATGGACATGGAAAGGATCATGTTGAGTGAAATTAGTCAGAAGGAAGAGAGAGAGACATAGAATGACTGCATTTATTTGCATGACATAAATATATCAGGTGATCTTACCAAAAGTGGAAATTACCACAAACATGTGGGAGTCAGAGGTTAGGTAAGATAGAGAAGGGAACTTGTGTGAATAAATGTCAAAAAGGGCTGATACCAACATAGAACTCAGCACTAAATACAGGCAAAAAAATGCACATGATGGCTTCTAAGTGTATGTAGTGCAACCCACAATGTGTAAGAGAAGGAAAAGAGAGAGAGGGATAGAGAAAAGAGATAAAGAACCTGCCATTTGGGCAGGCTATAGGAGAGGGGAGGGAATTGGGGACATTGGTGGTAGGAAATGGGCACTGGTGGAGGGCGGGTTGCTGGAACTCTATGTGACGAAACCTCCAAACATGAACAATGTTGTAATTGTGTATGTCATGGTGGTATAATAAAATGTTTAAAAAAAGGAATATTGATGATTTTCCATGAAGAATCCTTGTGGAAATTGTAGCTTAACATCACTACTAAGGTAATAAACCCACATCATTTGCCTGTTCACCTCCTTGAAAATCGCCTTTGTTGTTTTAGCCAAGATAATTTGCTCTTCTTAGGGGCAAACTGCTTCCAGAGACTGAATCAGAATAAAAATCTTTATGGGAAATAGTTCTGGAATGCTATCCCATCATTAGAGCTCTCTGTGGAGCTGTCTGAAGTCTAGGTTAAGAGAGCATCACCCCTCATTCTTACTTTCTGCTCCGTTCTACTTCATTTCACCTCTGTTTCAGAGATTGTGTACATGTCTATGTGTAGTGAATATATGATGATAAAAACGATTTGTTTTTTCTTATTTCTTACAACCAAATCTCTTAATATGGTTGAGTTAGATATTTTTTCTTTTCTCTTACAAATTTGTTTGTCACAAGTATTTAAAGGGCCAGAATTTTCCTAATTAAAATTTTTAGTAGTAATGCTAGCAACAGTGTTAGCCATTTCCTTTTCTCCTCCTCTCTTCATTTCTAACCTCAATTCCATAGTCATAGTCCAAGGTTAATTTTAATTCAGTATTTTCCATTCAACTTCTTTGTTCATTTAGATATAACCTAAGAGTTTAATCATTTAACATCCTTCTTCCTTGGATTTACTTTTTTTAGCATGGCATTCCAAAATTTAATACAAGCTGTAACAAAAAAGCAGGATTTCAGCTCTTTTTATAACTAAGTAGCATTTTATTTCATTCACTCATTTCCTCCTAATTCTATTGTGGGAAGTTGTACTATTCCCAAAAACTCATCAGTTTATTCTAGGTTCTACAATTATGTTCAATTTATGCCACCAGTTCTTTTGTGACATAAAAGCATAGAGCTTATTCTGGAGTTCCCTTTACTGCTTTCTATTCTACATTTTATGTTTTTATCTATCTTTCTATTTCTGAGTGTTGTATTACTTGCTATACATGCTAGCCCTGTGTTTTTGTATTGCTAACAAGGGATTGTTTATTCTCCTTCCTATAAGCCTTTTGTACAGGCATAGGAAAATAGTAGGGATAGTGCATTTGTGAGTTACTTAACTCTGATTTAGTTACTCCAAGACATCACATCATATTTTCTCACTAGGTGCCTCAATTGCCCTTAGACTGATTGTAATTTCACACACCCATAAAGATCGTCCCTATGTAGGACTGTATGATACCAGGAAAGAGCTCACCCTGGCTTTGATATGGAATAACTAATGTTTTGGATTGCAAGACCTTAGAGTAAGCCCTACTCTGGCACTAAGATAAGATAAGCTGTGGATAAGCTGGCCATGCAGCCAGAGCAGAGCACTTAGGACTGTTAGCTTGCATTTTATGGACTTGTTTCCATTTGGCAATAAGTCCCTGAAGGGAGTTGGAAATGATCTATCTGGCAAGAGAAATGTAGTATGGGTCATATGATGTGATCTCCCAGGAAAGGTCACCCTATAAATTTAATCTCAGGTGTGGACAGGTCTCTCTTACTGTGTTTATACAAAAATGACTAGAACTATTATTGAAATGATTGTTTACCAGCCACAGGTTTCCACCCAATAACCCTTGGAAGCTGGGCATTGCCTCCTGGGGATTTTGCATAGGTAAGAGGAAGCCCTGCCTTACCTCGTTTTGGGAAAAAGAGACTTTTACCTTTGAAAACGCACATCCCAGCCTTGGTATAGGATTGATTTCTAGCAGTTTGAGGTCAGTGTGGAGTGAGTTGGACAAAGTTCTCTTTGTGCATAAACCAGAGGAAATGGTCCTTGGCCGAACGTGACACGGAACCCTACAGACCCCAATACTGTTGGGCACCCTGGACTGTGCCAACACTGAGTGGGGTATCTTGCCATTTTTAAGAAGACCATTTATATTTCTTGCAGAAATGGATGCTTTAACTCTTATTTGCCTGAAAATGATTTTATCACTACAAAGCTGAGTAATACTTTGGTAGACTGGAGAAAGATTCTTTTTTTTTTTTTTAGTTTATTTTTTTTTAATTTTTTATTATACCACAGTGAAACATACAATTACAAAGGTGATCATAATTGGTTCTTGGTAATACAGTATACCAGCACCCATCCCTCCACCAGTGCCCCATTTCCACCACCAATGTACCCCCCCCCCTCCTGCTCACCCCCATGCTGCTTTAATAGCAGGTACCCCAGTTTCCTCTCTTTCTCTCTCTGTCTTGGAGAAAGATTCTTAACTGAAAGTTCTTTTTTATTTAAGAATTTGGTTATGCCATACTAATTCTCTCTTGCTTGTAGAGTTTTATTTTAGAAATTGTACATGAATCTTATGGGAGCATCTTTGTGTGCAAGTCCTTTCTTCTCTTGCTTCTTTGATGAGTCCATCCCTCTATTAAATTTTTGCCATTTGACAAAAATGTGTCTTGGGGTTTTTTATTGTTGAGTTTATTTAGTTTGGAACAATATGGGCTTCCTGATTTGGTATATAAGTATTAATCTACACTTCTGTTTTTCTTCACCATTATTATTTTTTCTACTGACATTTCCAATCCTTTCTTCTCTTTGGGAGTCTCTACAGTGTCAATGTTTTTCATAATGTTGTCCCATAAATATCTAATATTTTCCTGTTTTAAAATTAGTTTTTATTTTTCTATTCATTTTGATGATGTCTTTCCTGTACCTTGAGGTCAGAAGTTCAAGTTTAAATTCTATTTTACTGCTGCGTCTCAGTAATGAATTTTTTTTACTGCCACTACTATACACTTTAGTTCATTGATTTATGCTGAAATTTTTTGGTTTTTATTTGCTTTTTGGGTCACACCCCATGGTGATCAAGGCTTAATCCTGGATCTGTGCTTAAAGATTACCCCTGGCAGACACTGGGGACCATATGGAATGCCAGATATTGTACCTGGGTTGGCTCAATACAAGGTGAACATCCTACCTACTGTACTATTGCTCTATATGATTGGATTTTTTAAACATATATTTGTTTCAAATTTTTTATAGCTTACTGGTGGTCTTTCCCACTTATTTCTCCATTTCACTGAAAATTAATAGGACGGTTTTTCCTTGGGCTGTTAAGAAAGTCCTGGCATATCTGGAGAAATTTATGGCCTATGTTTCCTCTATATTTTTGAGGATGTATCACTATTTTATCGTTTTCGGTGTAATGTGAGGGCTGGCACTAGAGATCACAAGTTGACCTGTAATGATCAAGTGTTTATGATTACCTAATCAAATCTGTGCCAGTGGCTTTGAGACTATGTGAGATGGGATGCCCATTTGGGATTTGTGGCCATGCATGGCCTGTAGTAGTAAAGTGTTTCTGGTCATTTGTTGTCACAAATTATCTGCATCAGCTGCATCCCTGAAATTGGACAAACCAGTGTTGTAGGGCCTGTATCCCCAAGTACCCCTGGTATCAGTTAGGGTGCTTGAATTTGCCAGCACTCTCCACTATGTATTACAAGGCTCAAGACAATTTGGGAAGTGTTCTGCGAACACTCATCTTGTTGAATGATTAACGTAAGAGGCAGAGGTAGGTATGCTTCCAGCTTTCTTTAATCTTTTTGAGAAAAATCATTTAATTAAGGAACCATGATTGTAAATTATTGATTATTTACAATTGATTATTACAATTGATTATTTACAATTGATATTGTAATTATTGATAGATTGATATTGATACAATTGATAGATTGGTACAATTGATATTTAATTATTAATAGATTATTTACAATTGATTATTTACAATTGATTATTTACAATTGATAGATTTAATTAAGGAACCATGATTGTAAGTTATTGATAGATGAATCTTAGACATAGAATATTCCAATAGTAATCCCGTCAGCAGGGTCAACTTCCCTCCACAAGTATTCCCATGCTCCTCTACTGCCCCACAGTTTCAACCCAGTTAGCATCAAATGTATGATTTCACTATGAAATCACTATGAAAGTGAGTCCCTAGGGACTTATGAAGTGGGAGGAGATTGGAGGCAGCCTTGAGAAAGGAGTATGCTGTTTTCTCTCTGTCCAACTGGGCCTCCTTGGAAACAACTAGGGAAATCTAGGACTGGCCAGAGTCTGCTGTGAGCCTTGTTCCTCCAAAGAAAAGAAAGTCAGTCCTAGACCTAACCCTGGCTTTTGAGTTCTTCACTTGTCTCTCAGAAAAGAAAACAGAGGCTTTGAACTCTTTCCGTATTTGGTATCTGAAAGTTTTCCCACTTCAGCAAGGTTTTCATGCCTTGGGTTAATTGTCATCCCAACACACACAGAGCTGAACAAAATGACTGTTTAACTCTGTGCTCATATATTCTTGATTTGATTTGAACCTTTTATGCTTCTATGAATTCAAATGGATTTTATTATTGGGAGAAGGATAGTTCCCATTTTTCACTAAGAAGGTCAGTTAAAGAAAAAAAAATACTTACTGTTTAACATGAGGGTTTGGAAGAACTTTCCTCACTTTTCAGATGCTGAATAAATAAGTTGGGGAATGGATTCCTGAACAAAGGAATGACACTTATGTCCTCACCAGCAAAGTCATTCTACCAAGAACTGCAAGTGTGTGTATTTCTCTTTCAGAAAAAGTATCAATTTGAGATGAGTATTATATATTGAACTACAACCCTGAAAGAGAAATGAAAGAAAAGAATGTTAAAGAGAATGATATCTTAGCTAATAGCTGTATATGAGAAAATCACATGTCATATCACAATCAATTCCATTTCTAAGTCCTGCAGGAATACTATTTATGGGGAGTGTTGTTTTTGACAACTCATAGATCAGTTTGATTCATTCCTGTCCCCTAGGTTTGGCCAAATAAATTTAGAGATTAAATAAAAAATAAATTTCACTTTTGGCTTCCACTTTGAAATTCTATAGTTTTTCATATGACTTCCCAAGTTGGGTTGTACCTCTATTCTTAAAGTCCATTAGAGAGGAATATTTGAACATGTATCATGATTAAATAACAAGAATCAGAGATGTAAAGAATAATCTAGAAAGTATACATTCATCAAAAGATGTCATAGAGCCTACTACATCTCAAGGATTTTGAGATGTAGTCAACTAGTTTTTTTCCGAAGTTTTGAATATTTAATAGATGAAGTAAATGTGTATAATTTTTGAGTATCATACACTGGGTCTAATTTGTTATGATGGGTTCAATATGCATACATGTTATTTAATTGATATAATCCTTGCAAAAATCTTATGGGTTTTGTATTATTTTCATTTAACTAATATGTTTATCTAAGAGGAGGGGATATTTTAAGGATGTATATGAAATAACACATTGATGCAATTATGATCCAGGTCTGTAGGGTTCCTTTTGGTTTGCAGCTTTCTGTCTCCTACTCAATAGGTCTCTAATTTCATGGCCAGTTCCAGTGGTTTGCTGGGATGTTGATTTTCTCTTTGCCTTGTACCCGTTGCATGCTCTTGCAAGGAGCTAAGTACTTTTGTATAGACACAGGGAAGACAATTAAGACTAATTACTTCCTCCTGGGCTTCAATATATTTTTAACTAAATACCTCAATTACCTTTAGATTGATTCTAATTCCTCATGCCCCAAAAAGGGAGGGTTCCACCAGCTTTGCTCAGCTCTCTGTCTCTCTGCTTCTGTCTCTCTCTCTCTCTATGCTGGTGTGGAAAATCAAAACCTTGGCCTTTATAAGAAATGGTGGTCATGTTTCTGTGTCCTATAGTCAGAGGGAAGAGCCATTAGCCCCAAATGTGGCCAAGGAAAACAACAGATCCTAATACTGTTGTGGACCCTGGATAACCCTGACATACAAACAGCCCTGACACAGGTCTAAGTTTCAAAGCACATACTCTGCTGTATCTAGAAAGAGACCCAAAGTATTTTATTTATTTAATTATCATTTTTATTTTATTATATCACTGTGGATAATTACAAAGCTGTTCATGATTGGGTTTCAGTCATCCAGTCTTGCAGCATGCACCCCTTCACCAGTGCACATTTCCCACCACCAATGTTCCCAGTTTCCTTTTCTTAACCCTTTTTTGTGTCACAGAATGTGATCTATCTTGCAGAATGTTTCATGTGTTCTAGAGAAAAATGTTTATCTTGCTTTTTTGGGGATGAAAACCCCTGTATATATCTACTAGTCCTCTTTCTTCCATTTATTCCTTCTTTGTCAGTATTTCCTTGGTGAATTTCAGTCTTGTGGATCGTTCAAGAGGTTCCAGAGCAGTATTGAAATCTCCAACTACAATTGTGTTGCTATTAATGTCTTCCTTGAAATCTATTAGCAGCTGTTTTAAGTATTTTCTTGGCATGTCATTGGCTGTGCATACATCTAGGACTCTAATTTCTTCCTGATATACATATTCATTAATTATTAAGAAATGTCCTTCACAGTCCCTTCTAAACTTTTTCAAACTTGCAATATGTTGTCAGATACTAATATGGTCACCCGGTATCTTTCAGAGTAGTAGTTTGGGTGAAGAATTGTTTTCCATCTTTAACTTTGAGTCTGTGTTTGCTATGACTGTTCAAATGTGTTTCTTGTAGGCAGCAGAATGTTGGGTTCAGTTTTTGTGATCCTTTGTGCAGCAATGTGTCTCTTAACTTGTGTGTTTAGTCCATAGATATTGAGAGAGATTTTGTACCATCTTTCTGTATAAGTTTGTTGTGCCTTTTGGGGGTTTTTCATGTCTTAAAGTAGCTCCTTCAGTCCTTTTTAAAATTGTTTTTGAGTCTATGCAGTTCCTGAGCTGTTGTTTATCAATGAAGTTGTGTTATTGCTTGTTCAGATCTGAATGACAGTCTAGCCAGATAAAATATTTTTAATGAAGTCTTCATTTCATTGAATTTTTTTACTATATCCCACCACTGTTTTTGAGTTCAGAGGATTTCTTTTAATAACTCTGCTATAAAACTAAGGGATGTTATTTTGAATGAAATTTTCTTCTTTGATCTTGTCACTTGTAGTACTGCATCTCTATCTATGCCATTTGTTGTTCTGATTAAGAAGATGTCTTGGGGACATTTTCCTAGGGTCTCTTTTAGCAGGTACCCTTTGTGCTCTTGGATCTGGGAACCGCTCCAATCTCATTGGGGTAGCCTCTCTGTCCCCTAGGGACTCCGATGATTCTTATGTTATTCCTGTTGAATTGATCTCAATGTTCTCTAGTCCACTGCTGAACTATTTTGGGGTCTTTCTCCACCTTCTCTATTTTCCTGAGTGCTTTTTGCAGCTCATCCTCATTCTCACAGATTATTTCTTTAGCTGTTTCATTCTACTGTTGAGGACACCCATTGAGGTTTTAATTTTCATGTATCAAGTTTTTTTATTTTATTTTTTTAAAATTTTTTTATACCACCGTGAGACATACAATTACAAAGGTGTTCATAATTGGTTCTTGGTAATACAGTATTCCAGCACCCATCCCTCCACCAGTGCCCCATTTCCACCACCAATGTACCCCACCCCCTCCTGCCCACCCCCCAGGCTGCCTTAAAAGCAGGTACCCCAGTATCCTCTCTTTTTCTCTCTGTCTCTCTCTCTGTCTCTCTCTCTCTCTCCTCTTCTTTTACACATTGTGGCTAACCCTGCAGATATTCAAAGTTTATCACTTAAGTCTATTTGTGTATATTCAATGGTGAGTTTTAATCTGCCATTACCATTTCCCACATTTAGTAAAATACTGGTGTCTATTTATATCTTATTAATGAATGCAGTCATTCTATATCTGTCCTTTTCCTTCTGACTAATTTCACTCAGCATGATAGTCTCCATGTCCATCCATTTGCAGGTAAATTTCATAATTTCATCTTTTCTGACAGCTGCATAGCATAGTATTCCATAGTGTAGATGAACCACAGTTTCTTCAGCCAGTCCTCTGTTCTCGGGCATTTAGGTTGTTTCCAGATTCTAGCTATAGTGAATAGCGCAGAGATGAATAAAGAAGTACAGATAGTGTTTCTGTTATGTGTTTTTTTGGCTCTCCGGGTATATTCCCAAGAGTGCTATTGCTGGATCAAATGAGAGCTCAATATATAGTTTTCTGAGGAATTCCCATATTGTTTTTCCAAAGGGCAGGACCAGCGGCACTCCCACCAACAGTGGATGAGAGTCCCCTTTTTCCCCACATCCACGCCAGCACCGGTTGTTCTTGCTTGTTTTGGATGTGTGCCAGTCTCTGTGGTGTGAGATGGTACCTCATTGTTGTTTTGATTTGCATCTCCCTGATGATTAAAGACAAAGAGAACTTTTAATATGCCTTTTGGCCATTCAAATTTCTTCTTTTTGATGGGGTTGGCTGTTTTTTTCTTGTGGAGTGCTACCAGTGCCTGATATATCCTGGATATTAACCCCTTGTCAGATGGGTATTGGGTGAATATCCTTTCCCACTCTGTGGATTGTCTTTGTACATTGGTCACCGTTTCTTTTGAGGTGCAGAAGCTTTTAATTTTATATAATCCCATTTGTTTATCTTTGCTTCCATTTGCTTGGTCAGTGGTGTGTCGTTTTTAAAGATACTTTTCCTTTTCGATGTCGTAGAGCGTTTCTCCTATGTTTTCTTTGATGTACCTTATAGATTCATGTCTGGTGTTGAGATCTATAATTCATTTTGACCTGACTTTTGTGCATGGCGTTAGAAGGAGGTCTAAGTTCATTTTTTACATGTAACTGCCCAGTTTTCCCAGCACCATTTGTTGAAGAGGCTTTCTTTGCTCCACTTAATATTTTTTGCTCCTTTATCGAAGATTAGGTGGTTGTATATTTGAGAGTGTGTTTCAGGATATTCAGTTCTATTCCATAGGTCTACGGGTCTGTCTCTATACCAATACCACACTGTCTTAATTACAACTGCTCTGTAGTAGAGCTTGAGGTTGGGGAAAGTGATACCTCCCATCTTCTTTTCCCCCAAGGATTGCTTTAGCTATTCGGTGGGGTTTTATTATTCCATACAAATTTCAGGAGTGTTTGTTCAATTTCTTTGAAGAACATCATGGGTATCTTTATAGGGACCACATTGAATCTGTATAAAGCTCTAGGGAGTATTACCATTTTGATAATGTTAATCCTTCCAATCCATGAGCAGGGAATGTGTCTCCATTTCCTCAGGTCTTCTTTTATTTCCTGAAGTAACGTTTTGTTG